>JAPQRN010000129.1:0-20239 GCA_037367275.1 Coranthus polyacanthus | reverse complement strand
TATATATACGTATACATACATATATATATCTGTCTATGTATGTATGTGTGTATATGTGTATGTATGTATGTGTGTATATGTGTATGTATGTATGTGTGTATATGTATATGTATGTATGTGTGTATATATATGTGTATATATATATATATAAAATGAAAAATGAAAAGAGGCTCACTGTATATAATGAAGTATATATGAAGTATATAATGAAGATTTCTTTGATTCCGTGGCACAAAAGGGAGGATAAATAACAAAAATAAAATTAACAGAAATTAACATCAGTTATCGACCAAATTCTCATTTTAAATATCAGTATTTAAATATCAGTATCGGTACAGGTCCGGTAGCAGCTTATTAGATTAATATTTTTTCTGAGTATTTGAAGTAAATATGAAAATATCTGAGAATTAGAGACTGAGTACTAACGTAACTAAACTCCACTTGTATTCATGAACTTAAAGTTTGTGAACGGTCATTGAAATTATATTATTGACCCTTGAAAAAGTCATGGACATTTTCTGACATTTTGTCTATAATAATGTGTGGGAACCCTGATAACGGGTGTTTTTTTTGTTTTTTCCAGACAAACTAGAGAAAACACAGACCATGAATGAATGCAAAGCTGTTGGTGACGATGTGATACAACTAAAGCTCTGTCAGGGCAGTGAGAGGTTTTATCAAGGATATGTGTTTTCTAATTAATTTGATTGGTTAATGAGTAACGATACTACTATAAAAACCCTGCTGTAATGGCTTGTCAGTGTAATGACAGAACAGTCACGTGCTAAACATCAGAAGGCCTGTGAAACATGGGTTTTGTTCTGTGTCTACACATCCCGATGAAGGTCTCAGGTGAATCAGCAGAGGTTATGGAATGCATGTTAAAGCAACGTCAACAGCACAGAGGAGTGATAAGATATGATCAAGCAACAATAAACCATTTGAGGCTGTTTGTTGACCATTCTTCAATCAATATTCCTCCGCAGGCAGTAAAGAAAGGAGCCAATCAGACGGTCGTCGGGCTTATATTTGGTTGCTACGCTGTCTGCAATTTGATTGGCTCGTTGATACTGGGAAAATATGTAGGTATATTTGATTATCTATATTTAATTCATGGTAGTGGACTGTGATTCTCTGCCTATATTTAACTCTCTTTCCCTGTCCTTGAATCAGATTGTCCAAATTGGTGCAAAGTTTATGCTCGTTACGGGACTTTTTGTGTCGTCAGGCTGCACCATTATGTTTGGGTAAGTGCTGGTCACAAATGCTCATGTGATGCTGTAATGATGGTCAAAGAAACGAAATATGCAGAGTCATATTTTAGCGCGTTTGTAGGAGTATTTGAAAGCCTTAAAGCCCACAAAAGTTCAAACTTGTTGTAGGACACTATACGTTTGCAGATTTAGATCTTCAGATACAATGTGTCTACAAACAAACTGTTCCAGCCTGTTCCACTCTGGGGTTAGGTTTAGGATTAGAATTGTTTTACGTTTTTGGTACAACTTTACCCTCATATATGATTTATAATTAGGTTATTAATCAGGTTGTACACACTTAATGTGTTTACAGATGTATTTTGTGGGGGCTTTTTGTGCCTTTATTGGACAGATTAAGTTGAGAGAGACAGGAGATTCAGGAAGACAGAGAGAGAGTAGGGGAATGACATGCAGCAAATGGCCTCAGCCTCTGTGGTACATGCTCTACCAGGTGAGCCACCACGACGCCCCCACGCTTTTTAACTTTAACAATAAAGACTTGTCAGGCTCACTGTTTGGAAAGTTTGATGCTGTTAAATCTCAGATCTCAGTAGCTGCTTACCTCACTTCACCTTGTCCCTTTATCAGTCAGCATATGAAAGGTTTTATTAATAAGTTACTTCAATTATTAACCTGTAAAAACGGAACCTTATTGTTAAGAATAAGATACATCACCATTTATCAATCACTTACCCACATTTAACATACTAATCAAGTTCACGTGGTAGAAAATCAGTAAGAACGGCCATAAAGCAGTCTTCTTTTTAATCTGTGTTAATCTATGTGTTAATATACAGTTGAAAGAAATAACCATGAACCTTGTTACTGTTTTCACATCCACTGTTCTCATGATACTTAATACACTAGAGTACATCTCCATGTTTAGCTTAGAGTCATAAAGCATTGTTAACACAAGTGAACAGAATACAGCACTGTTACCAAACTGTTCTTGTCAAATTACACCCATATAACTTAAACACTCTGTTCTATCACTCTACTATCTATTACACAAAATATAAAAGCAACTTAACAGCTTACACATGGCTAGAAAATGCCCATTTAGTTAGCACGTTAACCGCTAGCATGCTAACAGTTTATCAAAGAACTTACATTATCTATCATGAGGCAGGAAACCTAACTACTACTTGCTGAATGAACTTGGTTAAAAGTTCATCAGACTTGTGTCAGAACAAGCTAACAGGTATAAATGTTGGCTGGACAAGACAAAGTAGGCTCACTGTTTTCTAATGTGTTATAACAGCTTAATAATGATTTATAAAGCGTTTTCATCCTAATTAAGAATCTAATTATAAACCATTTGTAAATGAGTTATGAGGGTACTGTGTTTGTTTGTTCCAGATTACTTGACCGAGTTCCCCCGGGAGCTCCTTTCATTACGCTGTGCTTTATAGTGAGGTCAGTGGACGCCGTAGGCTTTGCTGCTGCGATGACCTCCTCTTTTGCCTTGACAGCGAAAATCTTCCCGAACAATGTGGCGACTGTTTTGGTGAGTGTAGACAACCCTTGTCTCACTGGCATTTTGTTTAGGCATTAGAATCACGAGCAAAACAAAAAAAGCATTCTAGTTTGACTTGTTTTGTATCTCCCATTAATCCCAGTGTCATGGAAAATAATGACTAGCCTCCGACATACAGTATTTAATAAGAGCATCTGAGCTGAGAAAAACTCAAACTAAAGGAGTAGCACATCTTTTTTGTGCATAGACTCTAAAGTGCATATTTTAATGAGCTGTAATTCTCTTTCTTCAGGGTAGTTTGGAGATTTTTACAGGACTGGGTCTGATTCTGGGGCCGCCGGTCGGAGGATGGTTTTACCAAACGTTTGGATATGAAGTCCCTTTTATGCTTCTCGGGTGTTTCCTGTTGATTATGGTTCCCTTCAACATTTACATCTTACCCAACATTGGTAGGAGATTACGCAGATTATTTGTTTTCAGTGATCGTTTAAATAAAGTAATAGATTTTGGTCAGATTGTAAGTGTGGGCTGTTTTCTGCCTCTCTCCGCTCAGATGCTGATCCCTCCAAAGACTCGTTCTTTCGACTTCTCACCCACACGAAAATAGTCCTTATCTGCTTTGTGATATTCAATCTCAGCGCTGGCCTGGGCTTCTTGGATGCCACGTTGTCTCTTTTCGCAATAGAGACGGTAATTCTCACCTCCAAAGAAGGACTTTTTTTTCTGTGTTTCCAAAAGATGAAGAATTACAGTGTTTTTTTTTCTCCTTTTTGTACCTAGTTCAAGCTCTCAACTGGGTATGTAGGCCTCATCATGCTTGGTTTATCATTACCTTATTGCCTGGCGTCACCTCTGATGGGGTATGTCACTGATAAATATCCTGTGAGTATGACAGCAACCAAAGTACCTGTCAAGTTCTTTTGTAATCATACATCTGTCAGCATAATCCTCCTGTGCTGGCGTTCTTCAGGCCACCAGGAGCTGGTTTATGGTGACTGGAGGCATGATCACTGCGTTGGGCTTCTGTCTGCTCGGTCCTGCTCCTTTCCTGTACATCACCAGGTGAGGATTTGCAAATAATTTGGGGCTAAATAGGACGTAGTCTGCAACACTAAGCCATCACTGCACCTGCACTGAAAATGCACTTTTAAGAGAGTAGAAAACCCCTTGAAAATCTTAGAATTATGCGCATTTCTTAACAATTTTCCCCTTAAAATTAAGACTTGATGCCTGTAAAGGATAAAATGTATTCACAAAGCATCTTAAATATTAAGAAAGCTCCTAAGGTGAAAAACTATTCAGAGGAGGAGGACTTTTAAGGGGCCACACTGTGTAAATGCTCGCTACAAGTAAACGTTTTCAAAATAGTCATTCAAAATATTTTTTGAAAGTATGTAAGTATTATCATCAAAATGTACTTAAAGGATAAAAAGTAAAAGGAGTCATTGTGCAGTAAATTGGTCCCTGTTGAGCTCAGTTGAACTATTTTATAAACTGTTGTTGTTTAATCTACAGTAATGCATCATATTCTATAAGATCATCATATGTTTGTAGCATCTCTGTCGTGTGACAACCACGAATCTCTAAAAAGTCAACTTTTCATGAGCTCAGAAAAACAGGTCTGTTTTCCAGCTAATCCAAGAGGGTTTTTAAAGAGCTTATTTAGCATAAAACTACAGTGCTTGATAGTTTTTTTTTTGGTGTTATTGAACAGAAATTCCATTCTAATTCTGGTGTTTTTTCCCCCCTATTTTGGCTCCAGCAGCTTTAAGAAGGAGGAGAATTAGGAACTCAATCCATAAAGGAACACTTCATCCTTCAGTTTATCACAAACGTTCAAAATCATTTGGAGATTCATGGTTTTATTTTGACAGGAGGAGGATGAAAAATTCTAATCTGAAAAGGGACTAAAGCTGAAGTGGAATAAAAAGTACTATAGTACTAAAGTACTATACTATATAAAAAGTAATATTTGTCTCTGAGTTGTATTGAAGCAGAAGTATAAAGTTGCGTAAAATTTATATATTCAAAAAGTGAAGTACTAGTACCTTAAATTTGTACTTAAGTACAGTACTTGAGTAAAAGTAGTTGGGGCCAGATTTACTAATGCTTTGCAACAGCATAAAGCCTTGTTTGGCTACTGTCAAGATTTACTAAAGGGGCGCAGTGGAAAGTTAGCACTGGAAAGGTGTGAAACAGTTACTTTTTCACCTGGCCTAATTGCATATGTGTTTGTAGGAGTTTCCATTTCAAACGCAAATTTTGGGGAGGAGTTAAATGAGTCATGCAACGTGATTTACTAAGGTTTGCGGTTGTCAATTTACTGCTAATTGCTAAGTATTGTACGCTGAAAAAAAAGCATGTCTTAACTCATTTGCACCTGGCGTGACTGTGACAGTTACACACAGAGGAGGCGCTGCTGAGAACAGAGAGCAGGTGGTGGAAGAGAGAGCGTGTTCTCCACTCATATTCATTTATTTGGAATGACAGAGGAAGGTGTTATCGGAGCTGATTGACTATAAAACAGTCCACGTTTCCTGGTCCTGAGATCATGAAAGTGCACATTGACATAATGTTACTAACTCACCAGGAGGCTCAACAAGAAGTCAAGCAGAGGGTTTACTTTCACATAATGTCATAAGACTTCAAGACAAAAAAAAAAACATACATGAAATACAAGAAAGCTTCAGCTCAAAGAAATTCAAATTTTTTTCAACGGGCAATTTTTCCTCTATTACTGACATTAACAAAACAATATCCTATCCACCATATGGAATACATTTATCTACTGCTCAGGTTTGACCACAAAATGATGTGAATTATGGAAGTCAGTGCTGTGTCTTCTTTGCATCATGTTTCGTGTCATCTTCTGTTAGGGAGGCGAGATTAGCTGGACCCTTGTGCGACACAAACCACAAGGCCCCGTCCTCATCAGGTGTGTCCATGCGTAGTCTGGCTCTGCGCTAATTTGCACTGGTCTTGGTAGAGCAGCGCAGGTCTTTACTGAAATGAACTGACTGCATCTGTGTTCAGAATTTTGGCGTGTCATTAGTAGATCAACCATAAAAATTGGTGCTTTTTCTTCATCACTCCCTCGCTAATTTGCTCCGCCTTAGTAAATCTGGCCCTTGTCTTATTGTCTTATTCTCTGTCCATCATGTTTTCTGATGGACGTGCCTGGAGGGGATCATTAAAACCTATAGGTTTCTTTCACCACTTGCACATGGTATTCAGTAGGTCATGTGTTTCCCTGTGTCGTAACACTGATTAACTTGTCATTTCTTTTTTTTTTTTCCTGTTTTGCATGTGTAGTCAGCTGTGGCTGCTGGTCCTCATGCTCGGTCTAATTGGGTTTTCTCTGGGCATGACTGCAATCCCCACGTTCCCTGAGATCATCACATGTGCATAGTGAGTGGCTTCACATATCGTGTTGCTATATTCAGAGTTTTCAATGCAGACAAACGGAAAGGTGAAACACATCCTCCACTGCATGTTCTGCTCTTGTTTTAGTGATAATGGATTTGAAGAAGGGCTCAGTACTCTCGGGATGGTGTCTGGACTGTTTGGGGCAGTTTGGTCCTCTGGGTAAGGCTCGGTAGCATCTGAACCTGTAAAGAACTAAAAAAGGAGACTCTAATGAGAATGTAAAGGAGATGTAGTGCTGCAATGTAGATGCTAAAACTTGTTTTTTCATAGGATGTTTTATGGACCAATAGTGGGCGGCCTCATCACACAACATCTGAACTTTGAGTGGGCTGCTGTCGTCCAAGCAGGTGTGGGGTTTTTGGCTGTAAGTATGAGTTGATCAGCTGAATGTCAGAGTCAGAAATACTTTATTATTTTCTTTATGCCCTTCTCCAAATCTTCAATGCTGTGAGGCTTCAATGATATTGTATTAATGTTAAATGATATCAAGGAAGTGAAGTCTTTGGAGTTTGAGCTTCGTAGAAATATAAAATATCCTGACAGCGCTGATGGAGATCAGGCTGCTCTATTACAAACACCCCACCGCATGAACCTGGAATCTGAGCATAACACTTGCAGACGCACAACCGTTAGATCCCGACTGAAGTGACTGCTGCTGTGCCGTGTATAAACGCACAAGTCAAAGGAATACTTGAGGACATCGTGCTTATCCACGTTCATCCATGAACATATTTGTTTGACTTGTCTTGCTGATGTCTGAGTGTAATGTGAAAACACAGCCGCATTTTTTTTCAATGAATATTGTAACGATAATTAATCATTATTCTGAGAAAATACAGTCTTCAGTCCAATAACATCAAACCCATGACCGCGAATGCAGCAGCAGCATCTACGCCCCAGAAACAAACCCTAATTTAGGAATGTTTGTATGTATATTGTATGTAATATGTACAGACATATTGGCTCCTCATGAACTCCTTGTAATGTTGCCTCAGTTTACAATTTCTGACCATCTCATCAAGAAACTAATAGTTGGTTCCATAGTGTGATGCTTTTCAGGCCAATTGACAACAGGCGTTAGTGAGACTGTGAAATAGTGTTTATAATAAGGATAAAAAAAATGCGATTTCAAGCCTTAGAGATCAGTGACCCACTTAACAAAGACTCATTGAGAAGGATTCCTTATCACTTCAAAGTCATCGGTTCAACTCATGTCATCCTTGTGTCCTCAGGCCTTCCTCCTCGCTGTATATTATCTCTGTAAAGGACCAGAACAGCAAAGGTAAACATTAACTCATTAAAGTTAATCAGATGTATGTCACACTGGCTACGTTCACACTGCAAGCCTTAGTGCTCAATTCAGATTTATTGCTCAGATATGATTTATTTTTCTTTAGCCGTTCACGGCTAGTTACGATCAATGTCCGATTCCAGCGTGAACTGGAACTCACCCGCATGAGCAAAAGAACAAGACGCCGCACACAGCACACTGTCGTACAGGAAACATGGAGGTCATTGAAGTCAGTGTTCACCACTTCATTTAAATGTTCATGTGCAGGCAAATATGTGAGGAGATAACGAGGATGAGGATCATTTTTTTTACCAAGAGGTTTTTTTCTGTAGACATACGTATACACGTCTATGGGCCTTTTCCATCAGATCGGTTTTGGTTTTTGAACCGGTTCCGTTCAGGATTCTTGGAACCTTAGTGCCGTTTCGTGAACCAGCCCACATTTTCACCAGTTTTGAGGAGAACCGTTGAGATCAAGGATATGTCATCAACAGAGGGTGTTACACAATGCACAACAGACCATCATATGGTAACATATGACCCCATCCATTTTTTTGAGTATTCATTAATGTCCATGTAAAGCAAAAATACACATGCATTTTGAGTTGGTCACAGAGGTCATAGAACAATGTGTTATTAACCAACCAGCCAAATTTGATGTGACAAATCAATGTTCCAGTTTCCAAACCAATTTATTTTTGGTCCAAATGTTCTGAACGGTTCAAAATTAGGTTCAGAAACCAGAACGACACCGGTTCTATGTTGGTGGAAACGAGCTAAGAGAAAAGAGTGACTCCTGCCAGCGCAGAATTGTGACAAATGTTGATCTAGAGCGATGTAAAAGTCACATAAATTCTGATCGGACTGTTCAGACGGAGGTTGAAATCGGCTGGTGTCAGATTTAGGAGCAGGACCAAATCAGAACGGGAAAGATCAGATTCCATGTGATTTGTGTTGTTCACACTGTCATGAGCAAAACAAACCCATCAGATTTGGGACACCTGCAGTCTGAACGTAGCTGCACAGATGCTTCATATACATACAGTATAGAACCTGGATGGATTCTTAGATTTGTTAAATTTCCAAGAACATGCTCAGCGTTAACACTTCCTTTTCTGTTTGAATGTTTAGGGTTCCAGATGATAGAAGAGAAACAAATGAAAGCACTCCTCTGCTGAATGAATGAAACCCTCCGAAACACTTGAAAGGACACCGTAAAAACATAAAGTCATATCCTTTTCAAACACTTCTTTTACGTTGCTATTAAATATATACGTCACTGAATAGTTCCATACATTTCTTTATATGGATGAAGAGTTTTAACATATAAGAGAGGAGTCAGATTATTGTTTTCAACTTTCAAGTTGATTTTAACATGAATGAACAGTCACCAGTCACAGGACGCTCAAATCACAAACTAAATGTGCCTTTTGTTCTGGAGCTCTGCAGTAATAATAGAATTATTAACCCCCACCCCCACCCCACCATCACATGACGTGGGATATATGTGAAGTACAAGAGCTGAAGACCACAATCATAGTAAAAGTGAAGCAAGTAAAAGGTGTTTTTCAGGGTTCCCACAGTCATGAAAAACCCGGAAAAGTCATGGAATTAAGTAAAATTGTCAAACATGTAAGAAAAGTCATAGTATTTAATTTTTAGGTATTCAAACTCAGAAGCCGTTTCAGCATCAGAATTGGTCACCTATGAGATGTATTTCTTTTTCAGCCCTGATGAGTTCGGATCCCTGAATTGTATAAAAAGAGAACAAGCCTGTCAGGTTCAGACCAAGACAATGAAGCGAAATGTCAGAAATGGAGTCGACTTCAAAGTTTTACTCATTGTTCTGGTGCAGGGATGGCTTTTTGTTCTCGTTATTTGACTAAAAACAATGCATTTTTGCATCATTTTGGATCCGTATTATTACGATCCTTAGACAGTAATTTATTAGCTTAATAGTCTTCGGATTATTACTTGAAAATAACCGCCAACTAGAGAATGAAAAAGGTTGCTTTTATCTTCCATGTTCTTAAAGGTTGTGAATTGTCATGGAAATTACATTATCCGTCCTTGAAAAGTCATGGAAATATTTTGAAATTTTAACTCCAAAACTGTGTGGGAACCCTATTACATATGTGACATGTTCACATGATACTGGTTGTATGTGTACTGAATGTCAAATAATATATGTATTATTAATGAGGACCAAGACGCAGGTCAGATGTGCCTTTTTTTAATCACTGGACATTAAAAAAGCTGAGGAATTTTTAACACCAGTTTAAATAAAGATAATAAAAACGATTAACCTACATGTGTATCTACTGTATGCATACGACTTGTGTGTACAAGGGTTAATAGTGGCAACACGGGTCACTTAAATGCACAAGATGTATATATTTTATGTAACAGACTATAGATATTTATACTAATTAATAAAATATTCATTAGATTAGTATTTTGAGAAGAAAGACAAGTACTTACCCCTAATATAAAATCAGCTAATGCAGCTAACAGAAAATTTGTCAAATAAGAACCATTACGTTCAGTACCCTACATATGACCTAAGTCTGACTAGTTTATAAGAAGACATGGTCTGACAAATATTCAAAGTGAATAATCTGTATTTTAATGGTTATGTAGAAATATACAAACAATCTCAAACAGGCTAAGAAAAGGCCTAAAAACAAAACAATGTTTCCTAAATCAACTGTAAAACACACTTCAGTTCATCTTTACAACAATAAATAATTGAAATGATTTTGTATGTGACTTCTTTTTTTTTACAATATGAACTATGAATATGACTCTTTGATGTAAAAAAAAATTAAAAAGAAAACAATAAAAGATATAAAATACCTGAAAGGGTTTTTTTATATTACAAAAATGTATTTTATATGACAAAAAAAACCAAGGATAGAAGCACTGAAATAAAAACAAGCGTGTCTAACAGTCTACGTGTCAGGCTCAAAGGCACCGTTGGTCCGGCCACTCGGTCTCTTTGGGAAGGGTCTGCGTGGCGTCGGGACTCGCCTCCTGCTGCCGCTCGACCCTGAAGCATCCGGAGCTGAAAACGGGGCCTGAGACGCCGCCGTGTTCACTCCCAGCTTTTTCACCTTCTTCTTGATCTTAGTTCTGTGAAACACAGAGGAAACCACAGCTCGCGGTCAGTTGTTTTTTTTTTTGTTTGTTTTTTTTACACCATCATATAAAATGTTAACACGAGTCATAAAGTCATAATAAACAGTAAAGGCTGTAATCACCAAAGCCCTGTGTGTGAAAGTGAATGTAGTCGGGAGGCTTCACCAAAGCAGAAGTGAAGTGAGACACTTACTTGGCGTTGGTCGACTCGGGGTCTGTGTCCGATAGTGTCGGCTCAGAGAGAAACCTAAGTTCCCCAGAAGAGCTAATGGCAGCAGACACCTTGAAAGGTTGTGAAAGTGAAAAAGGATAAAACACCAAACAGACAGCCTGCCATCACCATGGGAAAGAAAAGCAGAACGTGAAGAAATGCATACCCTTCACCCTTATACATGAAAAACTGATGTCTGTCTCCTTACCCTGGTTGGCGTTGACCTGTCAACAGTCCCATCAGACAAAGCTGCGTGAGCCTCTTCATTGTAATCTCCTGCAACATTACCATCAGGGTTTCTATGTGTCCGTAAAAAGTCTAAAATCCAATTATTTTACATATGATTTTGACAGTTCTGATTAGATTATGAGTTATGTTTTTGGGAAAAATCTGTATTGATCAAACTAACAAAATTCCAAAACGAAACCAACTTGGAGTCAGTAAGCAATAATGCAAAGTGAGCAGCCTGATCACAGCTAGTTTTGTTGTAAGATAGGTCTCAATAAAAAGTAATACATTCAAATTCAAATGTTTGACAGTATGGATGTGAAATAGGTCTTAAATAACATTCATATTCATTCTTCCATCTTCAAAAGGTCTTAAAAAGTCTTGCATTTAACTTGTTGAAACCCACAGAAACCCTCCATATTATTCTATCACAGTAAAATAAATCCTCTTACTCTCATCTGCTACATAAGAAGCGAGAAAATATCCCTGCTGCCCGTTGGCCAGGCGCCCAAACCACCAGTTGTCATTGTCCTTGTAGAGCACATGGATGACGTCACCGCGGCGCACGGTCAGTTCATCAGACCGATTAGCTCTGTAGTCATAGAGCGACACGACCTGGAGACGTGACACAAAGAGTGGACATGGAAGAACTGACCGGAGAGGTGACGTGTGGTTGTATCACAGTATTTTTACAGACTGTAGCGGATGCAGGGTATATCATGGTGTGTTTTTTCCTAATGTAAACACTGAACGCATTGAATATCTTTGTACTTTTGTTGGTTAAATAAAGGTTCAAGTGAATTTAAAAATCACAGAATTCAGCTTTATCGTATTTTGGAAAATCTTTTTTGGAATTGGATAGATACATGTGCCAACAACTTTCACAATGCATCCTTTTCAGAATGAAATCTTGACTGGAGCAGGGCCGTGTCCTTACATTTGTAATGTCGCAAAGAAGAGTAAATATGTGATGTGATATGTGAAATCCCCAGAGGCCTCCTGACTGACCATCTCTGATTTGCTTCATGGTTTTAGAAAATAACATTAGTCCTCGTAAAAACACAAAATCAATCATGCAAAACATGTTTTGTACGTATATTAATGCAGACATGCTCTGTTCAGTGATAGAATTGTTTTTATGGTCGACCGTGTCATACATGAGCAATATGTATTTGAAATATAGGTGTTAAGTGATTTTTTTTGTTTATACATCAGAAAATTGTATTTCTTTTAGAAAAATATTTAGTCACCACAATAGTGCTACAACATGAGAAATAAATACCAAAATTGAAAAGATGTGATGTGTTTCAATGTGGAGATACACAGGGACTAAATTACTTATTTGTTTTTTACAGTTTTCAGCAAGCTGTAGTTTGTCAAATATGCAACTGTGGATCTTCTTTTATAGAAGTTAAAGACATCTCATACCTTAGAGCAACTAATAAAAATGTCATGCATCTATAATGAATAGTTCAAAAGTAATGACTTCTCACATTTAGCATCTTTTTCTGAACCACTTGGTTTTACAGTAAAATCAGCATCTTGCCCCATTTTCAAAGCCCAATATCTCAAAAAATAATGAAGATATGAGGTTGAAATTTTGTATGGTATTGACTAAGATTAATAACATTATTTTCTGAAAGTATGAAGTCAATTGGAGATGATCAATTGGGAACTGTTTTCTGAAATCTGGGGATTTGAGGTGGATTTACCATTATACAGTTTGCTGTGTATTGAAGTTTTACAGTTGTTGTTTCGTCTATGCTGTGACTGTATATGAAAAATGAAAAAATTCATACAGTGTGAGAAATTAAAACAGTACGGCAGCTAAGAGAAAATACTTACTACTTGTTGAACAGGGGCAGCGTCTGTTTCCACATGAATGCCCGGAGAAAGGTGATCAGGAAGGTTCTGATGAGAAAAAAAATCATCTAAATCTTGTGGAAACATTTGACTGACATCTGGCTTTGCCCCAGTAGCAGCTGAATGAATGGATGAAAAGACATATCAAGAACAGTTGAAAGTAATACAGCATTAACAGCCTTTACCCTCGGTTGTCTGAAGGATGAAGCTCCTCTTAGACGCTGACCGACTGGACTGAAACCGCCTGAAATGTAATTAAAAAAAAAAAAAACACAACAAAGGCAGAATTTTAACATGTCATCATCTTCTAACACAATCCTCACTTTATCTTTACAGTCACTTACGGACACAAGTGAAAATAACCAGCGGTCCATCTGTGTCTCTGTGTACGGTGTACATGCTTCAGGGGATTATAAACCACAACACTGGGAGCAGTGGGGCTTGGTCAGCCAATGCTTTAAACTTTGTGCTGCAGCTATAATCCTCACAAATATTTGACCTCAGATGTCAGAGAGCTGCCGTAATGAACGTTCAGGAGATAAAAACAAAGCACAGTGTGATTATGTGCATGAGCCACTCACGGTTCAGGCTGCTCAGGGCTGCCTGGGGGATAAGCTGCTCCGTCACAGAACCCGAGAGCTGCAGCTTAGAGTGTGGAGACAGGAGAGACGGAGGTGGGAATGACGTGTTTAATCCCGACTAGAAGGAAAAATAAATAAATCAAAATTGGACTTGAGTTGCACAGCCATTTATTGCATTTCAGAATAATTTAATTACTGGTCTCTATTTCATGTAGACTTACTCAATCCTCCTAATCTAATTTTCTTTGTCATTGGTTAATTCCATGCACAGTTTGAAGTCAAGATTTAATAGGAATTTTATAAAATGCAATACAACTCAGGAAAAATTAGAGACCACTGACTTAAAATTAACATTTTTGTTTATCCTAGAAACTACTGACAATATTTCTCCCAAATTATAAGTAACAATATAGTCATTTAGAGCATTTGTAGAAAACAACAGCTAGTGTTTTCAGACCTTGAACTATGCAAAGAAAATAACTTTTTTAAACAACACGACACAGGGTTCCTACCCATTTTAAAGCCAACATTTCAATACTTTTCCATGACTTTTCAAGGACCAATAATATAACTATTCAACAGCTCTTTAAGTACATAAACATAAATGTACTTTAATGATTGTATGAAAACTAAACAGCAATCTTTTTCATTCTCAATGTTATGTTATTTTTCAACGATTGTAATAATATACAGTAGATCCCAAACTTCAAAATGCTTTTTTTGTCAAATAACGTCAACAAAAAAACATCGCAGCATCTAAACCCTTCACAAACTTAAGGAAAACCCTGAGGTCAACTATGTTTTTAACATTTCTCTTCAGTGTCCTTCTCGTGTTTTGTGAATTTTATTACAGATAAAATTCAGGGATGCAAATTCATCAGACATGAAAAAGGTGACAAAGAGCCAAATCCCTTGGGAAGAAAATGTTTAAAATATCAGCTTTCAAATATGGATTTACAGTTTACATTACATTTTTGCATCAATATATGGAAAAACCCATCCTTAATTAATTTTACTGCTAATGTAATGTGTTTTTTCACTGAAACGTTTGACATTGAAAACCATCTTTCTGAATTCATGTGGTCTGAATTTGATCTCAAAACTGTGGATTTCATCAAAAGATGAAGAGTTTGCACCCCTAAAAATCTAACTTCCAAGACCCTTGCAAACCTTGTGACAATTTCCAGGTTTTTCATGACTGTGGGAACCCTGACAAAACTAATGTTTTAACTTAAGAAGAGTTCAGAAATCAACATTTTCAGTCACAGCTTCCATGCATACTGACATGTTTTCCAGTCTCTCGCATTGCTTTTGGCTGCTTTATGTCCCTCTTGACGTAATAATGCAAGCAGTTTGGTTTTCTTTGACGGGTTATGACCATCCACCTGGCTCTTGATCACCTTCCAGAGGTTTTCAATGGGGTTCAGGTTCATTTCTGGAGTCAAATCTGGAGTGGCCTCTTAACTTTTTTTCAGAGCTGTACAGCAGGATACGCAGGACAGCGAAGGGCCTAGAGCACTGGAAACATACAATGCACTGGAGGAGAGTATTTAAATGATTCACACAACATGATTTATTAAGGTTTGCTGACATCAATTTAAATCCAATTGCATTATTATTTAAGTCCAAAAAAAGCATGTCTCGTCATTGTCCATTTGCCCATTTATATTTAGTGTCTGGCATGGCTGTGATAGTTGCACATGGACGAGGTACTCCTGACAACAGACAGCAGGTGGTAAAAGAGAGAGACTTTTCTCTGCATGTCTTAATTTATTTGAACGTAAGGAGAAGGCATTTTCAGGACATAATAATTGTAAAACGGTCCATATATATAACGTTAATGTTCAGGAGGATCAACAAGAAGTCAAACAGGGAATTTCACAAAAATATTGTAAGGCTTCATGTCATCCTTAACCAAAAAACATGAGGCTTCAGCTTAATGACATTAAAATGTCCAAGTGGTTTTCATTACTCTGTAGCCGATACAGACAGTGTGCAGTTTTTAAAAAAACACAACAGCCAACCATATGGAATAAACGTATCTATTGATCAGGTTTGACACAAACACAGTGTAAACTGTGGAAGTCAGAAGTCAGTGCTGTGGCTACAAATGTGACTTTGCATCATGTCTTCTTCTTTAATTTCCTCTGTGTAACGCACCTTCACCCTCCTGCATTTACCTCAGTGCCCACAGCGGTGTTCAGAAGTCCCTTTGTGAATAGGTTGGACAAAGGGACCATTTCAGTACCTTAAGGTATTAAGGTACTGAAATTTCCATTTCTATCACAGAAAACCTCCCCTTACGCTGCCTCTCCTTGGGCTGTGTTGTTGTTGTTGTTTTCTGACAGAAACACATGTAAGACCTACACTTGTGTTTATCAGATTACAGTAACAGTCTGTCTGTGTTGTTAGTAGAATCCCTGCACCATCATCAGGTGTGCCTGGTGCTGCTCTAATTTGCTCTGCTCTTGGTAGACTGTGTTTGTAATTTCTGAAATGAATTGGCTGCATATGTGTTCATAAACCTGCACATTCTAAGTAGATCCCCTGCAGAGCTGGCCACTCCCATATGTGCTTTTTCTGGATTACGACCTGATGCTAATTTGTGTTGCTTAGTACACGTGGCCACAAGTCAGTAAGTCAGTGGACATAATACTTGACATACCTGTGTTTAAAAAGTAAAGATCAAAACCCTCACCATTCCAGTGTCCAATGTTAAGCTCCTCATTGCATGAGTAATGCCCGTTTTGTCTGCAAAGAACACAAAAAGCACAATATTTTCATTGTAAATGAGGAAACAACATACAAGCTGATCCAGATGCAAAGCAGCACACCATGAGTGAGCTTTACAATCATTCCCATCTAAAATAAATACATTACCTTGCTCATAAATTAATCCAGAAGCTGAAGACCTCTGATGTGGTTCCTAAAAATGGTGTGAAAGGGTGAGTCGTAGCTATAATATCAAATCTTCTATTTTTAAGGCAAGTGCATATTAATGTAACTATTAGAGGCTGAGTATTTACAAGCACTGAATCAAGTTGCTCCTTGACACACTGCATTTTCAGTGCAAGTCTCGTTGACTGGGCAAACTGATCCATGGCTGAAGAAACAGACGTGTCCTGGAACACCGGTGGGTCGGGCGTGTTTCGGACAGTTCTGTTGTCTACAGAAGCTGCTCCGCTCATTCCTTTTATATTGTGCACCTCCAGCTGCGAAACTGGGACAAAGCATGACATAATGTCAGCTCAGTATGTATTACTGAGTATTTCAATAATTCATGACAAAAAGCCAAGCTAAGTGAAATTTTGACTAGAAAAAGGAGCAGTGCTGGGAATAAACACCAACCTCTGCGGTCATACAGGTACACGTGGATAGGCTGGCTCTGACCAAAGGCACAGAAAGCGACCATGTTCTCATGGGGGTGGAACGACACACCGTGGAGAGCAGTTTGGTAACAAAGCTCTGAGTATGCCGCAACTTGGTCTCCTGAGAAGAGAAGCAGTCAAAACAGCTTAGAGTTTGCAAAATCTAAACTCATAGGAAATGAATGCTTTATTTAGGAAACACATCACCCTCACCAGTTTCAGTATTCCAGACGTACGCTATCCCATCCTCACTTCCAGAAAAGATGAAGTTCCCACATGGTGTGAAAGTGCTATAGATCTTCTCTCTGCAGTTTGCCGCTCCGGTGTACTTCTTCACAGCCAGACTAAAAGGGGAAAATATATTGTACGTTTGAACAAAAGAAAAGCCTTCCTTATAGAATATGAATAAATGAATGAACGAATGAACGAATGAATGAATGGATGAGTGAATGAATGGATGAGTTAATTTACACAATGTATTATCACATGTTACTCTTACATTCCATATATTCAAGATCATATTTCAAAGTCTTGTTTAAAATACTTTTCTTTGTGTTATCCCATTTGTATCTTTGTCTGGTAAGGCCCCAGTTATCATTTAAAAAGCCAGGAAAATTAAGACAATCTGTAATGAATTTTTAATTAAAAAAAATAAATAAATAATGAATGAATAGTATGTCTGTATTTTCTTCATCAATGCTCACATGGTGTGGTTTCAACAGCTCTGAAATTGTGTAAGTAATTCTGTACTTCATACTGTGAATGAAGTGTTGAATACAAGGCTTCTGAGATTTAGTAGTTACTGCAACAGAAGGGAGTTAAAGTTCTTGTAACCTCATAATAACTATTCCTATAGTGAGAGAGAGTTCATCGCACAACAATTTAAAAAAACACATGCAAATAGTTGATCTGCTGTACAAACCAGAGCAGTGTTTTAGTCTATTTGGTTGTATTTTGAGTTTTTACCTGCACGTGTTGTCAAATCCATTAAGATGTTTTCATAATTTGCTTACACATGTGTTTTCTTAAGTTAGATTAAACCACAATATTGATAGCAATATTGAGGAAGCAGAAGACAGGTAATTCCAGATGGCACTTCTTCTATGTCTTCCTTATTATACTTACATTCTCAAATCCATCATCCTCAGGGCACTGTCTTTGGCGTGGATGAGCAGGCTCCGTCCGTTTGGATGGAGCTGCAGCATGTTGATGGGAACACCGCGAAGGTCGCTTTCATCAATATTCTGTAAAGGCAACATGTAGGACAACATGTCATTTTTGGCTTTTTACATTCAAAACACAACGAATTGTTGAACAAAAGTGAGGTACTCTGTATATTATGTAGTATGTGGCTGAAAATCAATCGTGTACAAACTGTTTATCCTGTACCTTCTCTATACACCAGCGATGACAGGGCTGACGATGTGCGCTGTCATTCACCCAACTTTTCCAGACGATGATCTGGCCTGCGTTGTCCGCAGAGAACATTCTCCTCCCTAATTAAAACAAATACGGAACACAAAACAATGGCTGTGAGAGGCTAACACTACAATGTTCTTTAATAACATCACAAAACTAGTTAAATATGAATAAAATACAAAAATACAAAATACATAAGAACAAAAAAACAACCTTTTATCAGCCTATGGATTACAAAGAGTAAACCCTTAAGGAAACTCAGATGTAAACAACAAATATAAAGGCTTGACTGAACAACGGTAACGTCAATATCTGATGCCGATCTCTATATAAAAGACAAGTTGTAAGTCAGTATTTGTCAGAAATTCAAATAAGGGCAGTAATATTACGTTAAAATCAATGGCACAAATATTTTGCTAAGGGAATACGCAGAGCCCAACTAATATATCACTTGGCTGATATGAATCTATTACAGATATATCCGTATCAGCATACATGAAAGCTTATTTTACAGTACATATAATTACCAAAAAGATGTTTATTTTCTTTCAGTGGACACATGTCAGACTCAATTTGGATAAGAATGTTTAGTTTACTGTTGAATTGTAAAATATCCTGCCTTCTACACCAGCTTTGGAAAATACATTTGTGGCCGGGTTCTTGAATGTATTAGTTGTTGATCTCAACATGCACTGCACAAGAGACGAGTACACCAAGCACAGGAAGTGAATCTATCACAGAGCTTACGATCATCAAGAACATCACAACAAAATGAACACACTACCTTCAGAGTCAAAACACACGGTGTTGATGAAGCTGCTGTGACCCTCAAACTCCTGCATCAGTTGGCCATTCACATCATCCACATTGAGCCTCCACACTCGCACCACGCTGTCGTAGCCCCCGGTCACCACCAGGCTCTGGGCTGTGGGGTGGTACTGAGCACAGTACACGAACGATGGATGAGGGAGCACCTTCTGGGCAGTGGCTGAAAGCCTCTCAACGTTCCACTCTCTGACGGAAGAGAGGAAGAAATGAATCACCACTGGAGCCCAAATCATGCAGTGTCAGCGCTACCAATAAGGACCAGTACGTCACAGAGCAAAAGCACTTACTCCCCCTAGAGGAGCTACTAAAAAAACTGCATATCAGGGCATCACTGTTCAGCTCCTACTCTGTCATTCACTCCTTATCAGTTCTATTTATTTCAACCAAATGCAAAGATACTGACCTGACAGTCCCGTCAGAGGAGGCAGACAAAAGTCTCCTGTCGTCTCTGGACCAGCAGAGATCATAGACTATTTTGAGATGGCCACTGAAGGCAGCCAACACCTTGCCAGAAGGGATCTCATACACTGAAAGAGCAAATGACCAGGTTCTTTTTAACACAGTGTATTTTTGATTTTTTGTGAAAGCTTAAAAATTGTAGACTGCTAGGCTGTACCCCCCCCCCCAAATACCACACAAACAGCGAGTTAATTAGCCAGAGGTGTTTATGCTGAGGAGTCAAAGGTGCATTAGCAGCAGTGGGGAGTCTTGCCCTGATGAGGCGTTGCTTACCTACAACAGGGAAAGCATCTCTGTCAGCGCAAGCAGCTGCCAGCATAGTCCCAGAATTAGAGAAGAGCACTGTGAAGCAGCCCATCTGACCACCACGGAACGCCAGCACGGGCTTGTTAGGAATCCTACAGACCTGAAACACAAAGATCTATATCAGGTTTGCGCAGCTGACTGTGCTTGAGAAGACTGATTTGTAAACTTGTTTTAGCTTAAGATCGAGTTTTACAAAGATAGATTTTTGTTTTTGATTCTTTTATTTAACTGGCCAACCCTAAAGGAACTGTAATTCTTTACTGTCAGGATGCCCAAATAGCTCCATAAAAAGTCTCCAGTTAGTTCAAAACGCTGCAGTGCGAGTATTAACAGGAGCCAGAAAAATTGATCATATTTCCCCAATATTAGCTTCTCTTCATTGGCTTCC
>JAPQRN010000128.1:0-66671 GCA_037367275.1 Coranthus polyacanthus | reverse complement strand
ATAAAACATTCCTTTTGCCTTTGGAATAATCTTGGTATCATGTTTAGTTTAATAGTTATTCGAAAAAAAAACCCTATATTTCCCTAATGGCGGTTTTCTTCTGGATATAGCTCCATAACTATTGAAGATAAAACAAATCCGTTCACACTCTACTGATTCAGACTCTCAGCTACACTTTGGTATTAGCTGCATGTCTTTATCTTCATTCGTTGCCTTACAGTGCCTGAAAATCCGCAAGCACCATAATTTTTCCTGTTCTGGATCATAGCATCCAGAATTTTGCCTGGATCCAGATCAGACTTTGATATATTAGAGAACCTATAGTGAATGCATCTTGTATTTTTTTGCCAAGCAATCTGACCATTTATTGTGGAGTTATATACAAACATGCTGAAAATGGCCCAATCTCGCAATGATAAAGAATGCTTCAAAAAATTCCTGGATGCAGATGGTAATCCAGAACACCACCAAAATGTAATCATCTCTTCTTTGTACCATTATCAACATTTCCTGAAAAGTTCATTAAAATCTGCTCATGACTTTTCAAGTAATCTTTGCTTTACAGACAGATAGGCAGACAGACGAACAAACGCCGGCAAAAACATAACCTCCTTGGTGGAGGTAATTAATAAGTTACAGAAACACGAGACAGCAAATCATCGACAAATACTGATCAGAAGATTCTGTCTTGTGTAACATGAAACACCTCCCCTCCCTGAACCTGCTGCCAATGCTGTTGAGCTGTTATTACGTTATTAATGTAACAAAGCTCAATTTTAATTTGTAAAGTAACTATAACATATGTAAATCAAGATATTATTATTCTATTTAAAGTCAAGACAAGCTGTATATTTTGTAAATATTACACATTATACCTATTTTATGGTCTTCCAACTCACATGATTGGTTTTTGTCACATGACATATGCAGCTGGTCTTATAGAAATAATTATAGGAATTTTCTATTTAGACTCAAACACAAAATTTTGTTTGGTTGCTTGCTTAGTGTTTTTGATACTCCAAAATGGTAGTTGATTACTAAAACCAGAAATTTTTTTTTTCCAGTTTTTAGTTTACCCACCCAAAAACAAAAAAAAATCAGGTATGACTGAATCATGGATTTACAGTTTGCATGTGAAAACTAAAGAAAGCAGAGGATAGGTATGTGTTTTGTATATTTGTACATGTGCGAATGAGAAAGAATTTAAGGAAAACGATCTGCCCCAAGAGGGGGCCTCTGATGGCAGTGTAAGCCCACTCTGACTGCACTCACGCTGGGGAGGGCTGCCCTGACCTTCTGCTCCCTGTGGATGTGATTTCCGTAGCTGCATTCAGGAAACTGTGATGACAGCCACATGCACAGAAACCATCTCTCTCACACTCTACTGCCTATTCCAACCAGACTGTTGTTCCATTTGAGGAAATCAAAAGTTTCCAGGTTTCATTATGTGCTTTACAATCATTCTTTGGCCACAGGAGTTGTATAATTACATATTATAGGTTGGCTCATTAATCAGTCACTTAAGTCTAGTTTGCAAACCTGAAAGTCAGTATTTCATCATTTCAGAATTGCAAAGAATTACATTTCTTTTGACTCAACTTCAAAAATGATACTGTGCTTCATATTTTTTAATGGCAGTGATTTTTTGATCCAGATTTCATATACATGAGTGAGAATCCTCCATTAAAGCATAAATGGTCAGAGTTGTGATTGTTGGAGTCTCTCAAATGGAGTGAAGTTTGAAAAGCTGAAAGCTAAAAGGCCCGCTATGAACTGATAAATTAATTCCTGCAGTGATTTCCATATTTTCAACCAGGATGTGTTACAAAGTTCTGGCATTGGTGCCTGCTCAGACACATTCTCCTCTTGCTGCCTTGCATGTCCAATTACAGGTCCCCTCGCGTTCCACATTGTATCATGAAGTGACAAATAATCCTTATTAAAATGAAGCTTATGGATTTTAGCAGGTATATCCGTATATTAACATTTAATGCTATATGTATTACATCCAGATTTTCTTTGCTAATCCTCCAAAAAACAGTCGACTTGGCTGTGAATGTTCTAATATTAACACTAATCCAAAAGGCTGTCATGTTCCCTGAGTTATTTTCGGGGCCGTTTGTCAGTCTTGCTTTTAAAAAAACATGTGTTGGAATTAACTAACCTTTGTATCCTGTCAATTTTGTGGATTTTCATGCTCCGTGGACCTCGAAAACCCAGTGATCGCACACTCACAGAGGAAGGTATGACAAATGGTATTTATATGTTAATGATAGTTTGTTTTTTAGTTGACTGCAAACCATTTCCTTGGTGCAAAGCAGATCTGGATAATTTATGCAAATATTCCCATTGGTTTGTGTTTGTTGCTTGGGAGGCAATGCAGATAAGTCCCCATAAATGAGATCAATTGTTAATGAAGATAAAGCAAACTAAACTGACTTTTAGTTTTATGACATGTTAATGGACGTTTATTGCCTTTTCCTCTGTGGTTCAAACCTCATCCATTTAACCCTAGATGCAACAAACCTGTATTTGCACTGCTGCTTTGATCCCATGTACGTTAAGCATGGGCCACACACTTCATGGAAATGACAAATACTACAAAGTATTTGACTGGATTTCCCAACACCGTGAATGAAGTGCTTCATAGTATGTAGTAAATAGTGAAGAGAAACTGTTAAAATGCTTTGCATTTCTACTCAAAGCATTTTTTTCCTTTTTTTTGTCATGTTTTGTTTTGTTTTTTTTTGTTTTGTCTTTAAGACAAGATACTAAATCCCAGTTTTTAGGATACAGCAGCTCCAGTTTGACATTTGAAGTCTTCTGCAGTTCATCCAAACCTTTAATGACAAATCTGATAAACACATGAGACTGAGGGTGTTTTCACACCTGGGCGTCCAACCCTAGGTTCTTTTTATTTTTACATTGTATACATTTGGTCTGGATAGATTTGCTTTCACACTGCAAATCTGGTATCAGACTAACATCCTGTCGTCATCATCTACATGTGTGTGTCCCTTTATAGACGGCTTGTTGTTAATTAGAAAACAACTCTTTTGGTCGGACCAAAGACCAGCTGTTTTGTCCAGACTATGATCCAGGGGGAAGTTTTGTAAATTCAGTTAAGATCAAACTGAAAAGTCCAAAAGTCCAGACCAACTGAGGTAGGTGTGGAAAGCTTCCCAAGATTAAATATTTTCCCTACACTTTTTAATCGCATAAACAAAAGTATTTCATGTAAATGTGGGCCTATTGCAATGCAGTGCAAATTAATGGTCCAGGTGAAATGAATGTAGAATAACTTGCAATTTCAATCCTAACTTTGTTTTATTAGTTTTAATGAAAATATTGAATCAGAAATATTTTATAGTTAATATCTTAAAATACACAGCCCGTGAAGGGGAATTACTGCCTTCACTAGTGCTTCACTAGCCATGTTTCTGTCAACACATTTTTATGCACATTTTGACAAATCACACTAGAAACAGTTGATGGAAACAGCAACATTTTGAAAAAACATCCTCAATTTTGCAGCAAAGTTCTAACACGCACTTGAATTGTTTTGAAAAAGAGTTAATGCATTTAACAGGAGATGGAAAAACCCTCTTCCGAATATGTTTTGATGTAGTGAACATTCAAATCACATAAATTCATCATCAATTATTCCTCTGTCTGTCCATGAAAAAAAAACATCACAGCCTAACCCTCTACTTCTTCTACTACATTATAGGCTATGTTTAACATAGCCTATAACACCAGCTTCTGACAACACTACACTACACTTGTTCATTGATGGAATCACACCGCATTCTCTTTTTCTTTTTTTTTTCTTCTCTTCAGAATTGATCATTTCCAATGTATGCGAACATGGCTGCTGTATCTCTTTCCTTGCTATGATGGTACATGTGAAGGTTTATGTACAATAGATGGTTTCAGTTTACATTTTCGGACTGGTAGTACAGCTCTAAATGTAGACGGAGGCAGCTTGATGACTCACGAGGGCTGATGGGAGACAAAGAGAAAGAAAAACCGAATACATCACATTTCAAGTCCCTTTTTTTGTAACTCCACCTGATATAAAAATTTAAAGACTAATGAATAAAGGGTCTTGTTCTAACATGCACAATCAATTCAACAAGCCCTCACAAGACAATGTGGAATTTATTGGAAGTGATTGAAGAGCTCTGCTCCACAATGAGATGGCGGCCATTAGACATCACTATAGAGCAGCTCTTACAATATGATTAACAGCACAGCAGAAGGAAGAGGGGAATCATGGTCTTAAGACGACTGGATCCCTCAGGACTCTGGACTAGTGTCTCGCTGAGCACCTTGAAATACTGCACAGCTACAGTGAGGTCACCGCGCTGAGCCCCAGCACACACATCGAGTCTATCACCTCCAGCAGCCTGGACACACAACTAATTACAAAAAGGCTCTTTTAAAGTGGCACACTTAAGAACAGCACACACCCCCCATACCCATAATGCCTTATTTATGGCCCCCTGGCTCCATATAAAACCAGCCTGTGTCAGCAGCTGGCTGCAGGACCTCTAGGGATTAATCCACTACATGCCAGAATGTAGTCCGCACCCTTGCCTTCCTTCTGCTTCATGCAGCTCTTCAACCGCCAGTGGCTCAGTGTTCTTCACAACACTGATACTCAAACTGATTTTAGTGCAGTCATAAGTAGTATTATCACATTTAGCCAACCCACTATAGTGTGCACATGTTGAGTCTGGTCCTCTGTAGTATCTCCTCATCTCTGATCCTGTTCAGACCTGGTATCATCATCCATTGTGACAAATCCAATCACATGTGGACAGAGGTGGAGGTGGTCTGGGATGCATGTGTCCACATTCTCTTAGCAGTCTGGAAAAACAAGAATATGGCCTTAGACTGAGTACTCATCTGACGTCATCTGTGCAGCACACTAACTACATCATATTAAAGTGTTTTAAAGATGTCTGAAAACTTCCAAAAGCCCATAAAGATGTATTAAGAGTGTTTCATATGTGTAGAGCTGAATGATGCTCAGACACTTTTTTTTTCCTTTGTGAGGAAATACAATATCCACAGTTTGCATAATGCAGTGCAAGCACCCGAGGATTGTGTGAAGCGACACACTTAGAGCTGGTCAGTTGGGATCAAATCACAAGAAACACGTGTTGATACCAGATCTGAACAGGGTCTCACCCTCCTGCTCTCTGTCCTTCCACTAAAAGGTTGTGGTGACGCTTCTTCTGACTTTTGTGGTTTTATCTCTTCTGTCCTCCTTACTGACTGCTCTCATCTATAAATGTTTCCCTCCCTATTGTCCTTGTGTCTAAAAAAAAATGCATAGTATGAAAACAGATATCTCTGGGTAATTAATACTCTGTCATGTATGTACATGTATAAGAAACCTGGTCTCTCATACCAGTTGACCTCTGTGTTTTGTGTTGTTTTGTTTTTATCCTGTAAGGTCTTGCTAAATTTATCCTTATATAATGTTGAACAAATCTAAGCACAAAAAGATATCGTAGGTATATATCGAGTGGAGATCAGAAGACTCTGTGTGAGTCACCGCCATCTTACTCAGGGAAGTCGAAGCTTGTATAAATAAACAAGGCTGGCAGATTCATCATTAATGGGACAATCATGTGAATATCAACAGTTTGGATGCAACTTAAATGAAGACTAATGTGCAGATAACAATACACCAACCAATAGGCCTATAGGTCTATCAAGCTACGATTAACCACCATTACAGATAAGATTACAAATCTTTTCATACCTGAAGTTGGTGTTGCGTGGACTTTGAAATTATTTTCTCTTCATGAAAAACAACAGAAAACAAATGCCCACCTGTAATTGAAGCACCTCTCATTAATCCGCTCTATAATGTGCCGTCACACAACGCCACTGTAATGCAGAGAAAGGAGTCCATGAGCCTGATAGAGGAGACTTTTAGAGTGTTTTTTGTTTTGAACAAACTGCACTGGGAAGCTGCTGGAGGAAACACTCTACGCTAATGCTTTGGTCATGTCATATCATTTGAACCATAAGTGCGAGCCGCTATGAGTGAAAACCACCGTGCCACTTGTAATTCAGAGTCTGAAATAACAGGTATTTCACACAGTTACAACAACATACATGAGTAAAGTAACAGGTACAAGTATATCTATCTACATGTGTCTATATTTACCAACAGCTTAATGTGTATAAACCCCATTATCACTAAATCTGAATGTTAGACCCACAGACAGCTGACAAATTAAAGGTCCGGTTATAATGATCATCCACATAGTGATCAATTTGACCCAGACAGACAAAAAAAATCTATTTACTACTTAAAGTTAATACCTATAGGCATAAATATACTTCTAACCCTCATTAAAATGTAACAACAAACAGGTTTATCTATAGTAACAACATGTTTAATAGAAGGCCTTGACATGGAAAAATGTTTCAGTGTCTTATGATGTTTTATCATTCTAATTGTGTTAAAACCAAAAATAATCGCTGTCACTCAAATCCAAAAATCTGTCGTTAAACTTGAAAGAAATAATGATAATTATGCATATTGATATTTATCATGATAACTTTTTTGGCCATATTCGCAGCTCTAACTACAACATATTTTCTACCAGGTATTTTCTACCATATTTTCTACCTTCATACTAATTAGACATATTCAGAGTGTTGCCCTAAATTTAAAATCAGTTTAAGAAGTGATGTTACAGATTTTACAGTAGGAAACTGACATTAATTAAAATCATCATTTCCCATTTAATGTTTTTATATCTATTACAGTTGTGTCTCACATTGATCAAAGAAGTGTTTGAAATGTACTGTATATTCTATTATAAAGGGCCTAACAAACTAGAAAACAAAAACAGAATATAACAATAAACCAAACAAAGGGTTTAGCTGTTTAATAAATATGTGTGAGAAGAAAAAGGTCTCATTAGAAAAGTGTTTGCAGACGACCTGTTTGTCTTGGTTGTCTTTGTGTTGTTTCTGTTGTAACACCTCTTATCATGTTTTCCTTGGCCTCCTCGTACAAACACACCTTCCTTCCTCCTTTGTTCCCTCCCACCCTCTTAGCCTCTGCCCCTCTTCTCATCCTTCCTTCCTCTACCGTCTTCCTACCTTCTTTGTTCCTTCACCCGCCACCCTCAACCCGACTCCCCCATTCCTTTCTTATCGCAACCTTCAAAAACACTTCCCATCTAGGGGATCTTGACAGTATTCCCTAGACAGCAACAACCCCCTCCCCCCCAACCGTCACCTCTTCCACCCCCAGAGGGATTTGAACTGTGGAGAACCGTGTGATGGGTGTCTGCCAAAACCCATGTGACACCTTTTGAGTTTTTCCATGGGTGTTCTTTGATGGCTTTGTGTGTGTGTGTGTGTGTGTGTGTGTGTGTCTCTGTGTTGCATCAGGTAGAGCTGACAGGATCTGTGTGGGTTTGAAAAAGAAGCTTCAAATAATATTCAAAAGAATCTTGAGCATATTGGTTCATTTAAAAGCCCTAAAGTGTATTTAATACATCAGAGGTGTGTTTAATAAACATAGTGTGGATGTGGGTTTTCTTACTTTCTGTTGCACTTCCAGAACTTTTATCCACTAAGTTGAAGCTGACAGCTTTGACTCTTCTTTTTGGACAAACATTAGTCTTGAATCCATTCGTGAGAGATGTTTTCAAAAGCCCAAATGCACACATAACATCATTTGTCGTCATACAAAGTAACTCAAGTGGCTTTAATTATGGCTCAATCCATATAGCATTTCATTTTACGGCTAAACAGTTCATTGTATTATTTTTAAAAAGGTGAAAAGGACTTACCTGGTGTCAAAAGTAAGTAATATCAAAAACCCAAAGCGAAGCCTCCAACTCCAATCACTGAGAATTAACACATGAAATAAATAAAATAGAATGTACAGAAAAGACAAAGAGAAGTCATTTTTTTGCAGCCTTTAAAAATCAAATAAAAAGCACATTATATACATTTTAATAGCAGCTCTGTTCATTGTTGAATGTTAGTGCCATTAGAAGAAGGTCCTGAGCTGAATTGCTATATAATATGTACAAATACTACACTAAACAAATAACACAGCAGGCAGATATTCCGTGATACATAAGATATGGACAAACACTTTGTGATATAAATTTTCACTTCAGTCGATATTGCTAATTATCATAATAAATGTCAAATCAGTATTTTTCCGTTTAAAGGCTTATTCTTTTCCTCCTGAGTGAAAATTGCAGAAACCAGATGGTTATTTGTGGTTTTAAACTTTTCTTTATGGTCAGAACATGACAAACACTTAGCAAACAGCCAAACATTTCACAAATCTAGAGGTAGAACACAAAAAACTATTCTAATTATAAAATGATCAGCATCAAAATATGTACATTTAAGTAAAACAACAAAACATCGTCATGAAGTCATGACCCAGTTTTGCACAATTTAAACCAAGCAAACGTACTTTTCAAAAATAGGCTGGTAAGTACACGTATAATGTCATGAGCTTTATTTTTAAACAAAGTATACGCAGATTTTCACTACTGCATTCAGAGCACATACATCTAATAAACTGAGTAAATATCACAACTGCCGCTGATTCTGTTGGAAGTGGTGTGTAATCATTTCCACAAAATAAGAAAGTCTACAAAACAGACTGTTGAAGGTGTTTCAGTTCTAAGTGACATTTCACTTTAGATGGTTTCAGTTCAGATGCTTTCATGCTCTCATGGTTTCATTTCTCCTTTTATCCCCATTATACATAAATCCATATTGAACACACTCAGGGTCAAATTTGCGTTTCGCCTTCTGGCCTAAAACTGACAACATAAACTTAGACCGTCATGTCATCTTTCAATCAAATGTAGGTGTTACCATGGCAATGGCCAACCTGCTGCTTATTTTTCATGCACGTCTGTCACAATAAACGTCCAACATTGTCTTTTTTTTTTTTACTCACACATTCCAGGACCCAATCAGAACAAGTCCATGACCCACATTTGGATGACGACTCACCAGTTGAAAAAGCTGGTTTTAGTTGACGATGTAAACAAAATAAACCTAAAAGACAAAAGAAAGTTGTTCTCACTATCATTTCATCGTCCAGCCCTACATACAGAAGATGCAAAGGTGTGATTGGATTTTTCCATACTCATACTTAATATATTATGTAAATCCTTAATCCTTAATCAATCCTCAAAAATGATCAGGATGCATTTTCTGCCATTGCAGCACTTGTGTACATGTTTTAAAAAAAGCAAAAACAACAGACACACAGCTGGTATCACATAGTGTATATGCTCAAACATGAACACACACACACACAGAGTCTGGGTGCAGTCACCCTGTGAGCCCCTCCAACAGACTGTCTGTGTTTTATGGTGGAGTCCAGACATATCCACATAAACCCATATAGACCTGCACTCTCAGTCTCAGTGCAGTCACTGTCTCCTTGTTAGGAGATGTTTTGACAGGAGTCTGGGAGCTTTGTCTGGCAGCCAGCAGAGAGTAGCCTGCTGGGAAGACAGAGGATCCTCCAGTCAGACGCTCATAGGAATGTCACCATCACCTGTCCATGGTACGCTGTGGATCAACATGTAAAATGTAGATTGTTTTTCTTGAGTTCACATACCTTGATGCTTAAGTGTACATAATAAATGAGATGCCTGAAGTGGGTGTGACACAAGAACTGGGCGGTATGATGGCAATCATTCATGGACAACAATTGTTCCTGGAGACAATATTTTAGATTTATTAAAGGTTCAGTGTGTAAGATATGGAGATCTAATTCCAGAAATGGAATATAATTCCATATAAGTTATTTTTTCATTAGTGTATAATCACCAGAAAGTAAGAATCGTTACATTTTTGTTACCTTACAACAAGCCGTTTATACATATTTACAGAGGGAATGGGTTCACAGAATTCACTCTAAACAGACTTCCTCTTCTTCTTTTTTCTGTTTTGTGTTAAGGTGCATTACTGTAACCTATTTTGTCTGAGTCTGGACCAGGAGTTTAACCTGGTCCAGACTAGTCCAGAACCTTTAAGAAGATTTTGTCTTCCAAATAGTCGTGACATTAGGTGTGTTTCTATCCAACTGCTTTTGTGCACATTTTCAAGTTGCTCTTGAAAAAAGAAAAAAAATTCTTTAATAAAATCAGAATATCATGAAAAAGGTTTTACGCTTAGGAGACAGGGAAAAGTTGGTGTATTGATAAAAGGTAATTAGAAACAGATTCAATAAATATATGATAACTAAATGTTATTAGATGTGTCTCTGGATGTGTGGACCAATGAGGAGACTGTGAAGTTCACTGAAATAATACAAGAAACAAGCAGAAGGGACATTTTCTATCCCATTAACGTACTGATGAATCACACAATGAAGGACAGGAGCTTTATTATTAAATACTGTCAGTCTTAACCACAGCCTTTTCACTCAAATAAACAGTTAAAATATGAAACTACTGCTAATATAGAACCTACTGCTTGTGTCCATGAACCAACTCCTACTATTTGCATAACTGTAGTTCATTAAAACCCACATAAATTTGCCTTTTCTTTTGCAAATTTTCTGAACATTTGGTAAAAATTTGCTATACCTTTCGATGGAGACCTGACTTGTATTCTTCAGCTGTTAGATGCCGACTGAAAGGAACAGTTATTCCTGCTCTGCAGTCGTTGAATACTCTTCACACCAGCTTTCTCAACTGTGTTTGATTGCAAAACTATTCAAGAATTAAAAACATGACACATGCAAAATACAAAGGCACAGTGCAGGTGTGCATTTATCACCTAGCCTTATGTAAGCCACCCCTCTACTCATACAAGCACATGACAAGTGGTGAAAGCTTGTCAACATTACCACACATTGTGAAGTGTGCTGTTACACCTAATTTGACTGACTCGCCGAAACCCAGAGAATTTCTACCTGTGGCCTGTTCCAGTGGTCAGCACTATTGTACTTAAAGCCATGCTGAGTTGAAAGCCAGGAAGAGCCTTCAAGTCAAAGGGAGGGAGACAAAGAAAGAAGGAGGAAGTGTCTGTTGATGCTCTGGTTATTTCATGGTGGGCCTCCTCTGAAGCGTTTGTCTGGAGCAGAAGCAGGAAAGTCTTTGTGAGTCCACCGAGGCTGGTGCCGTTCACAGCTGCAGCTGCTTGTGTGGGAGAGTTTGGTGGAGGATGGGGAGGAGGTCACCCAGGATTTCCTTTAGGATGACTGCAAGCCTCTGGAGAGATAAAGAGCTGTTAAACATCTGTTTGACCAGGAGGAGGTTAACTAGGAGTTTATGGTTAGAGTTTAGGGAGTGATGTTAATTCTACAAATGTGTTACTAGTGCTAATGGGGAAAGAAGGCTTGACAAACTGTCTAATGGTGAACTACGTCTTTCTTTTGTCTTTAGGGGTTAGTTTGTTTACAATGTCAGCTAATTCTAATTTAATGTTAAATGTTAAAATAAATTAGCAAAAATAAGCACAAAATCAGAGACTACAGATGTTTTTGTCTTGTCACGGCTTATGTCTTTTACAACATTTATGTAATTTTCATCTTAATATATTTTTTTCATCTTTTTGGGTCTGTTACATTGTTTTCATCTTTTTTCATTTTTTATGTAGTTTTGTCTTGTTGCATCTTTTTTTTCCAAATTCACATTACTGTTGCTGAAGGGAAACTGGAGCTCTGCATTTGACCGATCCTAGTACCTAAAGGTACCTAGTATCATAGACCCATTGTCTTTTATGAATAATTTAAAACAAAAAATTACCATCTGGCTTCTTCAACTTTCACTCAGGACCAAATATCAGCCTTTAAACTGGAAAGAAATAATGATTTGACATTTATCATGATAATTATCAACAGTGACTGATATGAACATTTTTCATCATGATAACGTCTTTGGCTGAATCGCCCAGCCCTATGGAGAAGCAACATAAATGTCTACAAAATGTAAACCGAACAAAATCTGCAAGCAGCAGTGGTCAGTCCCTAGCACTTCTGCGCACTTCAGGTGTGGTGGGGGGCTTTGGGAGGTTTTACTGCTGGTGTGTCAATATCTTCAGGCCTCCTTTCAAATGTTGTAAAAAATGAGTAAAATATTATTTCCTGTGTCAACAGTACAGCGGCTGGAAATGGCAAAAACAGAGCAAAGATACATGTGCCTACCCAATTTGGTACATTTTGGTTTTTACAGGGTACTATTGAGGCATTTATGGCAAAACACGGAAATTTGTTAACTTTTCATCACAAAGGTCTTTAGAGAACACTGACTGAATTTGAAGTCGATTGGGTTAATTCTCTAGGAGTACAACAATAGAACAGTAGGGCAAAAAATTCATATTTAAACCAAAATGGTAGTCTTCCTGCTGAGAGAACGATATTGTTTTCGTATCATTTTTGTTAGACTGGACCTGAAATACACATCTAGTCTACCAAATTTGGTGAATGTACATGGGGCTTAATTTTGCAAATGTTCTAACTGGCACTATTGAGCCATTGTGCTGCACCCATGATGATGACCCGTAATAACATTTTTTGGCACTTCTGACTGATGTGCAAGATGTGAAGTTTTGTGAGTTTTGGAGCTTGTTTAGCTCGCTAAAATGCGACCTTTTTGGAATAATGATCAGAAAAAGAATGATTTATTTATTTATTTATTTGACAGGGACAATGCAGTCAAATATAGTTACAGGCTTGCAGCTGATGTGATGCATATGGAGTTTATAGCTAGTGCTAATTCTCAACTCCAGTCCCTGGTTGGGCTCCTCCACAACATTGCAGTACAATGTAAATATACATCATTTGAAACGATCATACCATACAGTTCAATCCTTACAAGAGGGCCTTCAACCAGTGCTTGGGCTCTAATAAATACATTTAACCAATTCACTTCAGGTGATACTCTCCCAAGCACATATCTGCATAAGTGAAGGAGGTGCTAATTATCAGAGCTCAATTCTGTGAAATTAAAGTTGCAGCATGTCCATTTATAGTGTCTGTCAAAAATATAAAAAGCCATAAAATTGTCAGTTTAAAGTTTGAACACTTAAAGTTGCTAAGTCCATGACTATAACAAAAAAGCAGTTGTGTATTTCTGTCAGATTGTTAATAATCTAAGTGTAGAGCCTCAGGTACTGACAAAACAGAAATGTGATTTGGTATTTTTCTCTTTGCACAAAATTTGTTTTGGTGGTGTGGAAAACATGTCCATGTATATTGAATATTTCATGAAGACAGTGTGTAGAGCTCCGGTTTTTAATGGATGGTTGCTGAACCACTGCTGCACTTTAGCTCCATTCCCAAGAGGGACTGTTTGGGAAAAACAATGTTTTTCTCTTTTTTCAGACATTGTACAGTACGTGGGATTGTTTGGTAACCAAACTGATCAAGAATAGGCATGTCATGGTATTCCAGTTCTCCTAGTTTTACATTAGAGAATATTTTTGCTCTAGTATTTATGCAAGATAAATGCATTACCTTTGTAACATTTTGTTTGGTGAAATTGGCTCTTGAACTTGTTCTCTTCAGGATTGTTTTTACACCAGTTTTGAGTGGAACCATTTTAATCAAGGCTGCATGATGAAGAGAGGGCATCCATACCATATTACCTCACCACCTCCACTTTTTGAGTCTCGATGGTCCTTATGTTTTTTAGTTTGTTTGTTGTTCTTGCGTTTTAGTGAAACCAACCTTCAACAGGCCAACTCTTCAACTAGTTCGACATACAGCTTCCTCTTTGTCTTGCTACTTTTCTAGCTTTTCCTGAAACGCTGGAAATGACCAAATCACCACCAAGTACTGTGTTTTGTCAGCAGACCACTGTACATTTTTGTTGTTGTTGAACACACCCATGAGGTCAAGGGAAAATTTATTTTTTGTTTTTTTCTGGGAACTAACTTTCTGGATTCCAAACCAATTCAAAATGCTTTGAACAGTTCAAAATTAAACATGTGAATTGGAACAACATCCATTCCATGTTGGTGGACAAAGGGGTATGTGATGTCTTCAAGGTACTGCATTCCTGCCACACCCAACATATATTACTGCAGACTTTTTTTTTCCGAAAGCAGTGATATGATTGTTTAAAGTGCACATAAGATGGGGCTTGTGTTGTGATCATGGCTTTGCCACATTCCAGCCTCTGTCTCAGCGGTCTGCCTGGCATCTAGGACACACATTACCATGGCAATCACACATCAGACACTCACTCTTTCTCTCTCTTGAAATTGCCTGCTGTCACAAGATGCCTCTAGTCTCATTTTCCTGTGATGCAGCCCTGAAACAGAGGAAAAAAGACCCCCTGCCTCCTGATGATAATGGATCCTAATTTGACTTAGATTATGATTTATCAGATGGCTCTGATGCTTCCAACAGCCGGCATTATAGAGCTCTCTGAAAATGGGAACCCGTTACAAGTGAAGATGTCCATCCGTCACCCCACCCGGTCCACATGACAGAGAGGGAGAGCTGGACCATGATGCCTGCCCTAGAAATTAGCCTGCTCCAATTTGATTTCCTTTTTTCTCTCTCAATGTCACTCCCCCTCGCCCTCTTTTTCTTCCCATCCTCCCCAGACGGCACTGGGCCAAAATTATCAGCTGGTATTGGAGATAGGCATCAGTCAAACCCTCACCTTTTTTTATCTTCCACCAAAAACGGGCATTGGAATTATAATTTAGCTTCGCTCTACTTATTTCTCTCTGTTACAATCACCTCAGCCGCAGCCCAAATGACTGCTATCTCCGCTATTTTTTTCTCTGTCTTGTCCCTCATTTCCTCTTTTTTTTGCCTTTAAAGGGTGATCCATTCAGCTGTCATAGACGAGATGAATCCTTTCTCCGCTTGCTGTGAATAATGTCCCACTCAGACTGTCCTCTTCCTAATGTACAGATCATTGTGGCAGCTAGCTAATGTCGGCCGCATTGTGTAATTCATTCTTTAATACATAAAAAGATAAATCAGGTTTTTTATTAGTCTTCCTGATTCTGAGTATCTGATGCATGCAATCTTCAAAGTCATTATTCGCCATTGTAGTTATTTTTTCCACTTTATTCAAATGTGAAATGTGAAATGCCGAGTCTTCATCACCACTAAATCAAATTTTGCCCTTGAAAGTCGAGATTTGCATTTCATTACCAATACAATCCAAAAAGTATTCAGTCTAACTGCATCTTGGACTCTTCTTTCTATGGAGTGCTGCAGGGATGAGGTATTTTTGAAGGCCTCCCCCCTGTTCCCTCAACAAAAAGCAAATCCAATGGCATTTTTCCATTAGCTTTCGGATTATTTCAGATAATCTGTAGACGATCTTCACAATCTTCCACCACTTATCTTCCAAATTGTAATTTGATTTGCACTATGCACATTTCTACAAAAAACTTTCCTGACCTGATCTAGCTAGTATACAAAATAGTTTGCAAGAACATAACACAACAGGGCTGTAGAAGTGGAGTTTTCATGTTCAGCATGATGACATTCATTTGTTTGTTCCAGACATGTCTCATTTAGCCCATTTCACCAGCTTCAAAATTCACAAGTAGGGTATTTGCTTCAGTATTTTATGTTGTAGAAAGAAATGTGGAAATCTGTTACGCTTGTGTTAACTGCAGACATTATTTCAGACATCTAGCCATTCAACAAACATATTGATTTTGAGATGATTGATCCAGAAGTTCAAAATGCAAACTCACCTCTAAGTTTTAAGACTCAATTCTGCATTGTTTCACTGCTGCAACTGTCTGGTCTGTGGAGCTCTGTTCGCATTGTGCAACATCTCTGTTAGATCATTCAAGGATTTTTCAAGGTTAATTTCTACATATTATGTTATTACAAGTGTCCCACAGGTCTGTTGTCTGAAGTTCACGCTGTGACTTCCAGTTTTACCCACCACTTCAGAGTCTTTTGTGCACCTGTCAGAAGGTACAGTTTGATCCCAGTTGATCAATTATCTGTTATGTCATTTGAAGCTTAATTCAGTTTGTGTTGCCTGATGTCTGACCAGCTTCAAGAAAAGATGCCAAAAAGGTTAACACAATTTAAGAATGTTATATACATAGAGTTTGATGCACAGAAACAAAGGGACTTGCACCTGCTTGTGTTGATGCAAACTTATTATCACATTAGCTAAAACAAGGCTATTTCTTTAAATAGCTCAAGATATCGAAAATTAGTTTAGTAAGATATTAGGATTAAGTGGGAGGCCACCCAGAAAGTATGCTTAAAAGCAGTTAAAGAGATGTTTGACAAACATTTGGTTTTTGGTCAGGCAACTGTTTAAAACGACAAAAACCATGATTGAATTCCCTCATCATAATCCGTGGTGGTTGAATTTGAGCAAAAGTAAAAGCTTTTGTGGTTACATAAAGTTTGTGTTGGTCAGTTGTTTGTTGACATGAGCTAACTCCATTTCTAAGTTAACGATTGCTAATGTTGTACACTGATACTGCTGTAGAGGAGCAGAAGAGAGACACTGAAGAACTTGGAGTGGGCATAAAGATTTTCATGTAAAAACTGACTCAAGTCCTCGACATAGAAATCAGTGAATAGACTGTTATCATGAATGTGGGCAATTGAGATATTTAGTTTATAAATGGAGTTAACTAATGTCAACAAACTCTCAGCACAAAATAGACTCCAAGACAAACTTCACATAAGCAGATGAATACATGCAAAACTGTCATTGAAACTTTAACTTTTAACTTTTTCTAAAAAATAAAAAAAAATTAAAATTTTCTAATTCAGCTGTTCAGGGTTTTTATGAGCTGCTGATGTTTAACTGACCACTTGAGTTCCCTGCGTCCCCTTTCAAAACAGGGCTAAACCTTAACCATAAAATGCCACCTGAATTCTTCAAATAACAAACTAATCTTTGAACGAAACTCTGTGATTCACTGCCAACACAAGAAGACAAGACCAGAAGAACTTGTGCAAATGTAGTTTGGGATTTAGACTGAACTTTATTCATGAGCATGAAAAAGTGTGGCCTTGTTATCAATGTTTAGTTTAGCTGAGACCTCATAAAAATGTAAAACAGAAAGTCGGACTCTTTAATGCCTCTCTAATCCACTGCTGATAAGGCTGCGTACTCACCCTGCTGGTTTGAAAATCCTCTGCTCTTCCCCTCGCACTTTCATCTCACACTTTCCGTCATCAACCTGTAGGAAAACACACAGCTCTTGTGGGCGCAGGCAGGTTGAAAGTAGTTTTCACTTCTCTGCAGAGTTGTTAAAGCACCACTACAAGTTAATGGGCTAGAAGAGCCTACTTTATGGCCATGTTGACACAGAAAGAATAATTAGTAAGGTGCAATGTTGGCTGTGGTAAAGCCATTAACTCCGAAGACCCTTTATCCAAATCTTGTTGCCTGGTTACGGTCTCCCCAGGTGACTGAATGTGCTGAATCATAGTGATCGGCTGTGAATCACTAAGACTCATGCCCTGCAAGCTTTAGCTATGATTGGTGGGATTATAACAGCATTGTGAAGCTGAGATATATTACAATAAGTGGCTTATCTGACAGCACAGATCTGTCCATTGACTGATTGAATGGTGTGGTGTGATGGATGCCATCTCCTGTTAACCCCCAAGCCAGTGTCGGTGTGTAGGGGAGAGAGCAATGGTGCAAAGCGTGATAGAGACAACACTGTGTGTGTGTTCACATCTGTGGGTGAGATGAATAGATAAGAGCACTGAGGCCGACATGAAGGGAAAGCAACGAGAGAAATGAACAGACTCTGTTGTGTCCGATTTGAAAACACTCCCTACATGAATGAGATCTCATCTGTCAGTGATGGATTAGATTAAAATATCATTTTCTCACTGTTACATCAAAACACTGACTGCGATGCTATGTTAGATTTGGGAGCTCAGCATTGCTAACTTGGATAAGATCTGTTATCAGTTTACATACTTAATATCTCCAAGTCAGTTTAGTTCATTTGCACAACTGATAAAACTGGAAAGAGAAGGAACTCAATCTAAGTGGGCAAGAACTTTTGGAATACATTTTGTGGTTCCTGTATCACAAAAATTGGTTTGGAGACCATTTGTCTGGGATGTCACTGATCATTTGTGGAATTTGCAAACCAGAACGATTTCAGTATAGCGTGTAGTGTGATCACTACAGGGATCTGATTACTTTGAAAGCTGTGTAGTGTGTAGGCGGCATAAGGTGCTTGAACAAATGTTGTTTTTGTGTCATGGAGCTTATTATCTTTGGTTACTGTGCCAACAGTTCACGCAGCAGAACAATAGTACCAAATGACACTGTTTATCCACCATATGGACTTGACTTTAAAAAAGCAGTTCTGACTGTTTCACACTACTGGTCCCATAGAAGTGCTACTGAAAACCTACATGAGATTAGATCTTCCACAACATCCACTACTTTTATCCTGACACAAGGTCCAACCTCAGAATACATTATCAGGAACATATTGAAGGCATGTGTGAGAAAATGGGATTGGAGCTTCGGCTAAACTACATGTGCTGTGCCACTGCACATAATATAGTGAAATATTCAAATGTGCTCCACCGCACAATCCAGTGGGAATTTGAGTAATGAAAGTTAAATGCCCCACATAGGACAGCGTGCTCCCCACCTTCATTAAAAGTAGGCCAAGATTACAGATATCAGGAACGCAGTCCAATTTATTTGCTTGTAAGTGAGCAGAGCGGCATCGATACGCTGATGTGTGCAAGCATGAAATTGGCCCATGAATTAAAAGGAGGCACATTGCTGTGTGCCACGCCATTATTGCCTCCAGTGGCGCCATGGCTTGAAATCGAAGCCCACTTCCCCATCTTGGCTTAAATGCATGCATGTGTGTGTGTGTGTGCACGTATTAATATCAGTCAAATATTATATTACCATCTCCGACATTTCTGACCAGCAGTGCCCCTGGAAAAATAGAGATGTCCTATAAAACTGAAAACCAATTAAATTCAATCCGTTCCGTCGATGGATTCTAGTGTTTACTGTCTGCTTTGCACAAGTGTTGACACCCGCGGGATTGCTCAGGCTCAGAATGAATGCTACTGGAAGATGCAGGATTGGGCCTGTGTGAAGGTTCATACCTTACCCTGAAGTTACCTACATTAGAAAACAGGCTGATGGTATAGAAAAACAAAGTATTTCTTTCAGAAATACTTCTTTAACGATGAAATATATTAAATATGTATTAGATAATATTATGAATATACAGTTGACTCAATACTTAAGTCTTTGATTCCCACCCCCAATGTGGATGGGTCTAACAAAAGCAAATGGGCTATTTTTGATCATTAGAGCCTTAAAATTAATTTGGATGTGGTTTTCAATCCCACGCAACACTGAAGGTAAGACAGCATTTATTTTCCAACAGGGGTTTGTTTTTGAAAATGACCACGATGTCTTATACTGTACACGAAGTGTAAGACACAAAATATTTGGTAAAAGATTAAGAACACTTCATTCAATGAAGACATGGGGTAGTAGGGTTGGAATCAGATGGTAACTCCCAATACATATCACGATATGTTATCCACAATATCAGTGGTGGGTAATGGTGGATATAAACACTTCAGCTGTACTTGATACATAGCAAAACAGTCATCTGCAATACATCACAATGTAACTGAAGTAGGGAAAAAAATCCCCCAAAGGAGGGGGATTTTTCTTTCCAACAAGTAGTGACTCTGGTGAGTCAAATTGGCAGGGGAATGTTTTTAAATATTGAAGAAATATTAAATATTTGTTACTAATACTATACAATATATCATATATATAGTATGATACAATATATTCCCATATCGATTTTTTTGTCCCAGCCCTATTGTTTATTTTTGATCAATTGGTTGATTGTTTAGTTTTTAAAACTTCACTAAAGGACTTGAACATCATAATGATGCAAATCATATATATCATAGGATATGGTCTATTCCCATATTGATATTTTGTCCCACTTCTATGGGGCAGTATAAATTAAACTGGAATCCAAAGGCTTTTCCCATTAAATTAAGACTTAAAATAGTGAAGGCTAGAATATATAGTTACCATATTTCTTTCTTTCTGTAATCTTACCTGTACAGTCATGGAAGAAGGCATTACGTCAACTTTTTTTATCCACTGTTTAACCAGCAAAAACAAATTCTGACTCATCTTACATTACCTGAAATCATGACTAAGTCCTTTTAGAAAGCATTTTCAAATCCTCCTACATTCCTCTGCCGAGCACTGTGAACACATGTACTGCCCAGTGACTTGTCATCCTGTGGCAGCATTTCACCAACTCAACCAAAGTGCTGCGTTTTTCCCTTTTTGAACACACACATACACAGCAGATCCACACTCCGCCCCAAGCTTGGCATGGCATGGCAGCACTGAGCCAGTGCGGATTGATCCGAGCCAGGCCGTCGACGTGCAGATGGTGTCTGATTCGGCCTGGGTTACAGGATGTGTTAGCTACATTCTTTAGCCTCTTAACTTCCTGTCAAAACATGCTCCTCCATCAAATAAGGAAAAGAGCGAGCTGTTTATCCTCCTTTGCTTACTAAGTGAAGTTGTGTTTGTGCTCTTTATCAACATGCAGTCCCACTTCGATCTTACGTGGGCACATTGATATGAAATGGCAGGATAATGAGTCACTGAATTGTTGTGATATTGTATTGATTGGCGTCTAATTGCCATGTTTCTGCAGACCAATGTGGCTCTATCAGTGTGTCAGGGTTAAGCCTGTGTAATCCAGGATGAAAGTAAGATCAGGTTAATAATGGACTCACACACACACACACACACACTGAGCTCTATATTCTAATCTCTCTCCTGCATCAGCAACCAGTGAGCCTCTCAGTGGTCAGGTATCTGAGCTAATGCTTTTCTGAACCAGGGATAGTCAACTGGAGCACATGTACTTCCACAAAACAACTTCTTCTGCCTTATATTCCGTTATTAATCTCACAGATACCTGGGCACCAAAGACAGTAGTTATGTTCCCATAAAATGTCAAGCAAATCTGAAGCAAACCTTTGAAAAGTCGCAAAAAGGAAAATGGTTCTCTCTGCACATTTCCACAAACATGTTTGGAATTAATAAATTAGGCTGCGTATTGTGGTCAGAATGTGGGCGCTGTAGGCTACGTTACACATGACTGTATTAAACTTCTAAGAGTGTAAGAAGTAGCGCATTCTGTTGCTGTTTTCCATCTAAAATATCTATGACAATTTGTTTTGTTTTTCACAGATGAGACCGAGGAATAATTTTGTGTCCTCATCAGTCCACATTACCTGTTGTACTACCACACATTTTTAGCACTTTATGGGAATATTCAGGAAGATGCTGGGGATCAGTCAGCTGATCAGTCACATGAGTTAAATGTTCATGCTCTAATTTATTTGAAAGGAGTGTTTCCATATCCTGTTAACTGCCTTTTAGAAAAAGACAAAAACCACCTCAAGCGAGCCTAAAAACTTATTTTGCAATATTGAGGAGTGTCTTTGAAACATTTTCTCCTACAAAACTTAAAAGTGTACATAAAATACTTGAGCATACTTGTGGAAATGCACCTAAGCTATAGTACAGAGCTTTTAGACTCCTCTGGTATTATTATGTCATCTTTTGTGTCATGCAGTTCAGCTCCCAGTGGCTCAGAAGACACTAGTGTCTTGTCTCTGAGCTGTTACAAATAAGACTCTCCTCCCAAAAAACATTTCAAGTCGCTAAAATGATTCAACCTGAGGGAGTTAGGAGAGACGCCAGGCATTTTTAACATCATACAAAGTGCATTAAAATAAATTAGATTACAAAAACTACTCCACAAACTCTTTGTTCTTCAGGGAGTGCATTAAAGTTGAGACAGCATAATAGAAATCTTGGTTACCTTTATGTTAAGAGACTTTATCTCATCAAACTGTTGTCTGGACTAAACATCTGAACCCTGGTCTGATGAGAAGATCACGCTGAGCCATGGTTGGGTTTGTTTCTAGTGTGAAAAATATTTTGGATGGTTTGGACCAATTACAATTGTCAGTCATTAACCTCTTTACATCCACCAGGTCACGACGACCCATTTTAGGGTTGGGGTTAGGTTTACATTTGAGCCATGTTTAAACTGATGTTGTTTAGATTGTGTTTCAGTTACATGTTAAATACAGAAACTAGATGCTTCCTTTCAAATGAAGCCTAATAACATGCATGTTGCACTTGTAGTTGTTCTGTTTAAGCCTAGGGTTAGGGTTCAAAGAAAAGAGTGGATATTATAAGGTTAAGCAAATGAAGAAGAAAAAGAACCAGAAGAATGAAAAGTGAGCTACGGTAGCACATGGAGAAAGGAGGATACAAAGTTCTGATTAGAAATATGGTGAGAGGAAGAAAAAACAACCTAAATCTCCTAAATTACACTGTGAAACAAAAACTAACTAGATCAAATGTAACCTTCACTACTGCAGGGATGTCAATGAAACTACTTATTTGTGCCTAATGATGCAGCAGCATCTGTTTTTGGAACAATCCAAGTGTGTGAATGCTTTGCTGTAACTCAGATCATACACTATGTCATACAGTCCACAGATGGCCTCTTTTATTGAGCACATCCTGTGTTATTGTATTGTATGCTGCTTTGGACATTCCAAAATCACCCACAAGAACAAATTAGGAAAAACTGGTGGGAGCAGCAGGTTGACCTGAACCACCTGTACCTGTGTTCAGCAGGCCAAGTGAGAAGGAAGCTGGTAGGTGGGACTGTAATTGTTGCAGCTGCATCTTCCACTTCAATTTTTTTTTTAAACACCTGGCTATAATGTCCTTTGCACCTCTACTATCTTTTCTCACTTATTTTCTAAGCTCCTGACTTGTGGCAGTTGTCCATTTTGAAAACCAACTAGAAGGGGAAAGGGTTGGCACCTTACTGTAGCATGATAGACCATTTTTGCATTATAGGGATGGAAAGAAAGCCTAGAATTCTTGTCAACCACTTTGACAATGAAAATTAGGAAAATAAACAGTCAAAGCTTTTATGTAACTAATTGCAAAAAAAAGTTTCAAATATGTATTTTTGACAAATTACTCCAGTAGCCCTGTGAACAGATACCTCAAAAACAGAAACAACCAAGCAAAAACTCATTTATTCCCATGACAACAACTGGAATACGTAGACACGTGCAGTATACTCACTTTTTTTTTGTTTATTTACACGCCCTTTAAATGTCTACTTGGATTGAGATGATATTTATGATGGCTGCTATAGATGATGTTGGTTTTTTTGTTTATCTGATGTACTTTTAATGCATCTATATGGTCTGTGCTGTACCACAAATGACCTCTCAGAGGACAAAAGTTTTTGTAAGACGGAGCAGTCGCCGTTAAGACTAGTTAGCCATGACATCAGTCTCCCTGCTAGCTGTCTGTGAGCCCTCGATCAATAGACCTGGATGATCATCCTCAGCATATTAGTTCATTTTTCATGGTGGCGAAAGGCTCCACCAGATGCTCTCTCTTTGTAAGAGGATGTAGGGCCTAGTTGTCCCATCTGATAAGATTACAGAAACTAACTATCACAGCTGCTGCATTCATGGGGGACATGTATTCACGACAGGCGCTGTTTTCTTACTATTATATTGCTACATTAGTAAATGTTTATTTAACAGGCAGGCTGGCAAGCTACTCGACACAACAGTCACATCGAAGATGGGAATCCCATGACTACCCATGCTTAATTAAATGTTTAATTAAGATGGCGGCTTTTAATTAAGTAGTTGATTATTATGAATTAAGGAATATTGGAAAATGAAATAGATAGGATATCACAGAATACAATCCTTGTATTATTAATATAGGCTGAGGTATGAATTAGCTCCTGTTCATTTGCATAACGAGAAAAAGATGGCCTTTAATTTAAGAAACACAAAACTGGCTTGGCTTGGCTTTGTTCTCACTGCTCATTGAGCCCGGATAGACACCGCCATCTTCCACTTTAAAGTGTGAACCAACAGGCCTTTATTCCTCAAGGTCATCTCACTTGTAACCACTCTCCACAAGGACCCTCATCGCAAAACAGACACAAGATCCACTTGAAACTCTGTTGGCCTCAGTGTTTTACCATGCTGTACATACTTATATGGACTCTGTGGGCCAGCTGGTGCTTTGGGGTGGTCTCCAGCTGTTGCTTGGACAGTGAACACAACCTGAGTTTCACAGTCAGCAGGCCTGGCTTTTCAGGGTGTATCGAACCTTCAAAAGTCCTGAAGAGCCCTAAATGAGTGACTTGTCATTAAATTTATGTTGATGTACTGTACAGTTGGTGGTGGGTCCAAAAGATGCTCTTGTTGACATTGTGTGTGAATGAGGCCATTCATTTCTAATCCTCAGGATTAGAACTCTGTCCATCAGCTGCCTCTGTCACTTACTGTATATTGGCCCACAGAGACCTTCCCTCTATCTGTTGGCATGCTTTGATTGGGATCTGTGAAAGCATCATCAATGTCATGGGGGAATTAAAAGTGACAGCTTTAATCAGAGAATCCCTATTAGTTTGGAGTTAGGTACAAATTGGACCTCCTCCTCTAGACGCCAAATGAAGCCAGAACTTCTGATGCATGGCTTTAATTGCTTTGGTCTAGTTCTCAAAGCTTTGTAACCCCTGTTTTAAAACAACATGTGGCTTTGGAGTTCAGAAATCAAAGTGTGTGGCGAGTGCCTTGTTGGAGGTTTTTAGATTTAGAATATTTAGATATATTAGAATAATTTTTGTTGGAAATTGTGACGTTGTCGACGTTGTAGAGAAGCGTCAGTTGTAATTTTCTTCACCAGTTACAGTTTTTTTAAGTCTTGCCTGGCAATTTCAATTTTCTTTTTTCATAGAATTATAAGAATTATAATTAAAAGCATACACAAATATTTTTTGTAACTTTTAATGGAAATTTCAATTGTATGTTCATAACAAAACATTGACTATTAAAAACAACTTTTAAATGTTCTCCAAAGTACACAAGGTTACATGAAATTAATCTCTAAATAAGGTTATTGGACAGAGATTTTTTTGTTCAAATAAAATCCCACTGAAAATGCATTGCAGTATATGACACATTATCTAACATCAACACTGTAGTGTCACTGGTCAAGGCCAATCAAGCTGAAAACCAGCCAACTCCAGGCAGCTGATCAATCAGTGCATCTCAAGTCTTTCCAAAGATGCGCCGCAAATGAGCAAGAAACAAGACTAATTAGACAACAACACTGGACAAAAATTTCCTCAACTATTTGGTGGAAAAGAATTCCTTCAAATAAAAGCCAGTGAAACCCAAATTAGGATAAACTTGATTTCTTTGTGTTCTCACACCTTCATTTTTGCAATTCATGTGTTCCGCCATGCTGTTTTAAAACACAGGCCTTGTTCAGACTGCCACCCCACATCCATTTTTGGCATATCTAGATTGTATTCACAATGATTTTTGAAAGTCTGGACAGCAAAAACCACATGAAATCAGATTCTTGCAAATTGGATGCAAAACATATTTAGTGGTGGTTTGAAATGCAATTCCAATCGGATTTCTATCTGGGTCAAATTGTCTTTTGCTTCACTCGCAACACACCACATGACGACATCAGGTCCAGAGTGAGGAAAGCAAATTTGCAAATTGCATCATTTGCACATATCAGTGTGGACAGTTTGTCTTAAAATATCTGATTTAAGAAACACATCCGATTGGCCTGCCTTCTGAACAAAGCCACAGTGTAGCAATACATTTCTGGACACAGAGTTTGGCCATATTTCAGACATCACATCCTCTCATAGCTCCCTCCTCTCTGGGCTTAAGGCCGAGACAGACAGCTTTTTAGGAGGCACGCCCGACCATGAAAGGCAGGGTGCATCTCTGCGTAAACAGCTTTGCTGGCAGCCCAGTCAGCAAGCCACAGTCCGGTTATTGAGTCTCAGAGACGCTCCACTCAACAAAGCCACACTGTGACCTTTCAGTTTCATACACCAGTGCCAGATATTGAGTGAGTCTGTCCAGAGAATGAAGCTCATCTAAGTCTAAATCTCAGCCTGCTGTTCTTGGCTGTCTCAGGGGCTTTGTACTTGTATTGCAATGTTGCTCTTTCTCTGATTGATTTACAGTGCTTTGTCAGACTAGAGAATTGGACAATTTTGTTCCTTTTATTTGAGTTTCTCTTCAGTCTCTCAGGCACAGTTCATTTATATAGGCTTGCTCCACAGGTTGCTCTACTGTAATAATGATATAATTTTGATTACAGAGCAGTGTAACTGTCTCAGGAGAGTGAACATGTTCTCTGTCTGCCTGAATCACTGTGCTTCTTCACACTGTGGACTTGATTTAATGCCATCCAAGGAGGAATAACCATGGCTTGAAATTGAAGCCAATGCAGAAGTATGTAATGGTGGTCCTTTTGTAAATTATTGCTCTGTTAATAAGATTTTAGGGCTAATAGAAGCCTTCGATGTCTGCGGTGTGGGCTCTGATTGACAGCTCGCTCACCTTCTGAGCTTTTCTTTATTGAGTAAAACGTTCCTGACAGCTCTAGTGTAGTTGTGGTTATGAAGTTCCACTAACAAGACTTTCAGAGGATTTACACAAATTACACAAATGTTTCATGAATTTTACCAGTCCTTAATTAAAATACCCAGCCTGTTAACATAACTTAGCTACATGAGCTAATATAAGTATTCATTCAGTACTGCATTGTATCATCTGTCAGATAGTCTGTGTTTACATCATTACTACATTACTGTTCTCCAATACCACAGAATGTGTTAACAACTAGCAATTAGCTGAAATTATTTAACATAACATTTCTTAGTTAGCAGTGTAGTCAGTCACTTTTTTTGGAAAGCTACCATTAGCTTGGCAAGTTTTACCCATCGCCCCTCGCTCTTTTCTCAGCTCCACCCAAATATGTCATCACAGCTAATCTCAGGTTCAGTTCAGTATTGCATTACATGGGCTGTCGGTAAGCCCATTAAATAGTGTTTCTATACATTATGCAAAGTTGAAATGACTGTTTTAACATTTAGCAAGTAGCTAAAAGCACCAATCACATTGCTAACAGTGTGGGTTAGCAATGTGATTGGTGTTTTCAGTTAGCTTTGACTTGGTGAGTTTCACTCTCTGTTACTATTGGTTCCAGCAAATGTAATACAGATTGGATGCATTAAATCTTTATTACATCATTTGGTCTGTCAGTTAGCATGCTCATTAGTCTTTCCATACTTTACCTGAAGTTGACATTTACTGTGTTAACATAACGGTGTTAGTTAGCAGTGTGGTCTGTGTTTTCAGTAAGTTAGCCAAAGCATTCGCTTGGGGAGTTTCACCCCTCTCTTCCAAGCTCCACCCTCCTGTCCAAATATGGTCACTTCTGGTTCCAAAAAGCAAATCTTGAATCCAAACAGTCGATCCAAACAGTAGTTTCTCTTCTTTTAGATTCTTCCTGTGGCATTAGAGACATCTGTTTACAGTGTTAGCACGACTATGTTGAACTGGCATTGGAGCCTTGACCCATAGCCTGGGGGGGTCACATATGTTGTGCCTATTGGGTCAGCAGTGTTCTAAAGAGGCAGTGAGTCTGTGTTATATATCATGGAGATTAGCAGGATCATTTATGACAGGTTCCTGGTCTTTAACAGGGCTGACCAGCTCTGGCTTTACCATTGTGTGTCTGGAGTTGAGGTCTGGCTAAGCTGCTGCTGCTGTTATGTTTTAAGTTAAAGGAATATAACCGACTATCTGGTTGTTTTGTACAGAAATGAAGTTATGCAGTTAGTTTAGTAATTTGTGGCATAGATGAAGTCATACTTTGACATCATTAAAATAAAGTGATGTCTGTCTGTCTTTTGCACTCCTCGGTTCCCCTAACAACGAGATTCATTTATTCTCTTTTATCTGATTCTTTTAAATTCTGGATGTTAATCATTCCTCTGAGAATACAGTTAGGATTTTGCTGACCTTCAAGTTTTCCTACATAAGCAGAAAAAGGTTTGCAAAACTGAACTCAGGGTATCTCTGGGACTGGAAAGAGTTGCGGATTTGACCTTTTGGGGTTTCAAGATAAGACAGTCCCCAGGAATTTCCTGGTAGTGTTAAAAAAGGTTGAAAAGTCAGGCTCAGAGTCAGCGTTCCCCACTGGTTCTTATTCACGGACACCGACATTTCTGTTCACACACTCTAAATGTGTTAATTACTTTCTTCTGCAGGAGGCCACATTTAACACCACCCTCTCCACTCAGATTACATCAAAGTCCCGCATTTCTCTTTAATTCTAAACTCAGGAATTCATCTATCAGCTGCATTCGTACTTCATAATGTAGGAAAGTCTAGACATTAAAGTCTAAACAGTAAAGGTGTGCAATTAATCTTTACAACATATACTGTCAACTCTTTAAGATCTTATCAGAGTTATCACAGTTTTGAAATTTTGCTTATTCTTTTATTTAGTCTTTCAGTCTGTTTTTCGATTTCAGTTTAGTTGGTTTTACAAGTGCATACGTTTTTGTTTTATTCTGAGGAATTTACTTGTTTTACTTGTGTTTTTATTTAGTTTTAGTCTTAGTTTGAGTTTTTTGTGTATTGTGAGGGAAGCCTTGGTTTATATAAAATGAAAATATTAAATCAAAGAGTTGTATCATTGTAAGGTGGTGGTCTAAGGTGCATAAAATATCAAAGTAAGTAGATATACCAACTGCCTGCTAAGTAACCTACTACTTAGCAGATAAAACATGCCACAGGATTATAAGTAGTGCTTTTTCATGATAAATAAATATGGAGTAACCCTGACTTGTAAACACTAAGGGGGTCAACCCTTTTCACACAACAAGAGGTTTAAAGGTTCCATATTGTCCATATTGTGCAATGCCATTTTATTCTTGTACGCCATCAGCCATTAACATTGTTGGGAAACCAAAATAAAGCTGATTTTACCTGTAATTGTTTTTTGTTTTGGTTCCTATTACATAGTTTTTCATTTTCATGTATATTAAAATGTCCTTTTTATTTTTATTTCAGTCTGTGGAATAGTTTTTTGGTCTTAGCTTTTATATTAACCGTGCATCTTGAGTACATTGATTTAGTTGCAGAGCATGTTGTGGCGAGTGAGCTGCTTCAGTACATTTGTGCAGTGTACCATGGGAAAGTTACACTAAAGGCAGCATTGTTTGATGCTAATACTGCAGGCCTGTATCAGACAATAGAGGAGCACTAGTTGAATGATACGAGGCCGGAGGGAAGTGCAGGAGGGGAGGGGAGGCGTCTGTTTTGGTACTGCTCACCGTTCACCACTAGTCTTTGTTCATTGTTATGAATAATACATCAGAGGCACATTAGTTTGATTCATATTGCTGTTGGCTCTGCTGTGAGCCCTCTCCTGGCTCTGGACTCACTTATTACACTTTACATTGTATCTGGGTTAAACATATCTGGGCTGCTTTGCAGTGTCAACAGTGCATTTGATCAATTCATGGACAAAGCACACTGGACTTTAAAGAACTTCATCCTCCCGGGCATTTGTGCCTGATGGAACCAGGTCATTTGTTCACAATGGACCTCGGCTCATCATCCAACTCATCTGTCTTTCTCCTCTCTTTCTGTCTCTCCCTTCTCTTGTTTTAGCAATAACTGTGGCCAGAGGCACTCGATTTTCAGGTTGTCTGTCCATCCGATTCTCATGAATGCAGCATCCCAGGATAGAGAGGAATTTTTTTCAAATTTGAAACATATTCACTTTGGACAAGTTAAATCCACACTAATATGAGTAGAACTTTGAATGGAAATTTAAAAAGTAGGACACGGGGAGAACATGCAAACTGCACACAGTTCGAACCCAGGACCTCCTTGCTAACATTGCTAACCACTGCACCACCGTGCCACCTCTGTGTTATTCTAACACAACTAAACCACATATCACATGACCAAGGGGGTTTAACTTCCATCATGTCCCTTCAGTCTCTCTGACTGAACTGACAAGCTGCCCTTAGCTCACTAGCTAACCTTAGCTGCTGTTAGCACACTAGCTTGTCCAATCTTTTAAAAAACACATGTATTTGATCTGATTAAAATTAGAACCATAAATTCAGTCAAATGCATCCACTATCCTTGCCTTGTAATCTGAAATCTTGAGTCATGACCCACAACATGTTTTGTGAGGTTACAGTGACATTGACCTTTGGCCACCAAAATTTCTTCAGTCCGTCCTTAAGTCCAAGTTTGTGTCAAATTTGAAGTTATTCTGTCAAGCCGTTCATGTTGTAAGGGGGACCAACCAACAAAAAAAACTCCTTATAGCGATGGGTGGACACATCTAAAAATGTCATCTAGTAATAGATGCACATTATTCACCTATAATGTATATCATAATCTATAATAATATAAAATTCCTTCTAAGACTTCACTACATGTATTATATGATTCTGGACAGACAGTGATGTAAACTGACACTTGCCTGGTTCGCAGAGGCATGCAGTTACAAGGTGCTAATTCTAGTTCTGTCTTCTTTCTCCCCAGTAACCGGCTAGCACCTAGCAACCATGACCGGATACAGAGGCTGAGGCAGGAGTTCCAGCAGGCCCAGAATGTCCCAGAAGACCCTGATGACCGCAGGAGGACCTACAGCTTCGAGCAGCCCTGGGTGAGTGTCTGATATGACTGCAGCCTGTAACTGAAATCTGCAGCTGACCTACGGGAGAAGACGGCTGTAGTCAGACGGTTTTTATCAAGCATCAAGCTCACTGTGGAAGTAGAGCTTCATGTGATAGCCTGAGGAGAATGCTAACAGCACCCTGCAGTGACTGTGGCTAGTGGAGTATGGTGCTAACCATCACTAACCTCCCTACTACCAGCTATCCACCAAACTGAAATCACCCTGTCAGTTCCGTAGGCCTTCCTGTAACTGTACTACCCATAACACCCCTCACCTTCAACTGTTCAACCATCTGCATGCAGGAGCTTCCACCACACCTCCTGACACAACCATCACTAACCCCACCCACCTGTCATCACCTCCTCCATCGTCCTGTCTCTGTGTGTCAGTTGTGCACATGGACCCCCCCACCACCACCACTTCATGGACTTTTGGTTGGTCTTCACATCAGGGGTGTCATTTTTAAACCATTTTGTCTTAACTGTGCCTTTTTTACAGTTCTGTGCATTTTAACTGTCATTTATTTTATTTAATTGGCTAAGAAGAGGAACTGAGTGCATTATGAAGCAACAAAGGGTAATGATAACAAGCGAACAAAATCTAAATGTCTTCAAAGTTTTTGGGGTGATGAAATGGCATGTCATATTTTTAGTATTCATTTTAGTCATCCGTGCTTCTCTGCACTGCACCTCAAGTGTACTTGGTTTGACATTATAGTGAGAAACAAATCATGATTTTATCAACAGTCAGTTGTAGCAATTTTTAAATCTTTAAAGCAAGATCTTACTACTTTTTTCTAATTGGTAGCCCACCTGTGTAATGGGGTCTCATTGTTTTAGACACTAAAGAAGTCATCTTCACCACATCACATGTCTAGTTTGGGATAATACACATTTTATGACAACATATCCTAATAAAGTCACATCACATAGTTTCATTAAAGGTTAATATGTAAGGTTTCTACATACTTGTGTGCTTGTGTGAAGTTTATGTTGGAGTTTGTGTTGTGCTGGGAGATAGTCGTTTGTTGACATTAGCCAACTCCATTTCTAAGCTAACAGTAGCTAGTGTTGCACACTGGAGAGGCATCGAAGAACTTGATGAACAAGTATAAGGACAGTGTTACCAACTTGACCTTTTTTTTGCTAGATCTGCCGATTGTAAGACCCCTTTCCCTATTGTGACTTAAAAAAAAACACCCAGTGACAAATCTCCAGACTTTGTCTGTTAAACTCTAACTACCACTACCTTAAAGCGAGTAACAAATGTTTCTCTGATTCTCAAAACTGATTTCAGTCTTGTTTCCATAGAATGGTAAGTGGATTTGAAGCAAACTTTTGAAATGTTGCAAAAACAAAAATGTGAATTGTGAGCATTTCCATAAACTGATTTGTAGCCAATAAACTATGCTGTACTGTGTTGTCGGAAGGTGGCACTATAGGCTACATTACACATGGCTGTAATAAACACAGTAGAAGTAGTCATGTTACTGCATATCCATGAAGATGCTGGGGATCAGTCAGATCATCAATCGTGTGAGTTAAATGTTGCTTACATCAGAAAATATTCCATTCCATTTCACATTATATGCATTCATTCTTTCTTTTGACAAAGGTATAAATGCCTCTGATTTTTTTTTTTATTTGCACTTTCCATAAATAGTTCCTAATGTGAAACTTCAAAATGCACATAAAATACATTTATGGAAATGTGCTTTGTGTTCAGTGAGAGCACCAGCATTTAGTCAACCAATCAGAAGCCAGGGGCGAATGAGCTGTGAATGGTTATACGTAATGACCAATCACTGATCTCCTTTGTTGCCAGGTAACTCCTGCTTTGCCTTTGTCTATACTTTGAGTATACAAGCATTGGTTTAAGTTCTTTGCCTTTGTTCTAATTAGTACTAATGAATTCAATTCAATTCAAATTTTATTGCAAAATACAGCATTTCAAATCTATGAAAATAGTACGTGATGACGTGGAGAAAACTAGTGACTTTTCAAGCATCATTTAGCTACTTTCACTTGAGGATAGTTGGCAATACTCCATAAGGATTTTTGCAGAAAAAACAACCTCTACAGTGTTTAGGGTGTCATCATGGATGTAGATAACCAGGACCACTAACTTAGTATTACAGGTAACTATCATCAACAAACGACAGGCTCTCAGCACAACACAGACTCAAACACAATCCTCACATAAGCAGAGAGTATGTGGCAGTCTTACATACTGAACCTTTGATATATGCCACAATGTTAAGTAGCACAAATGAGTGTTGTCGCAACCTCTACACACAGATGTGTTGTAAATTACAATTAATACGATTCCTACAACAATAATAATGTGAATTTGTGTGTTGCTCTATACAAGGTCATTTTACACACATGGTTGTGTTTTTGTATATTTCTGTATGAACTGTTTTTACTGCTGGTATTTCGACTACAATGTCTCACTGTAGCTTGGCCCAGTCTTTGGTGTACAGTGGGAGAACTCAGTCCTGTGATTTATGAAATGATAAAAATGCAACCTCGCGAACCAACTCCTCTGCTTTGGCCTTTCTTTTATAACCAGATAAACCCAATAAAATGTGTAGTTTTGTTTTTGCTTTTGGCAGCATTAACCAGAGTTGTGCCTTTTAATTGGATGGACGGACCGGCGCACATTCCAGCTGGCATTCTCCAACTAAGCAGAGCAGTGTGGGAATGAAGAGCACAGGTCATCTCTCCCTTTGTTCACAAACAACCAAACATGCTCGCAATTACACAGTGACAATACTGCTACATTATGTATGTTTACATCAACTGTAGCACACTCACTATTGTCACCATTTTCCCATGAATACTCAGTGTTAGATAACCAACACTAAGTATTAGTGCTTTTAGCTTTGAAAAGAAATTTGCACCTCTCTTCCAGCAAGTTTTTAAACTTATGAATGCCTATTTTGTCTGAGATATTTAGTGTTAATCAGAAATAATTCTACCTGTGGTTGCACACTGGTTGCAGTGTGCAGACTCCTCTAATGGTAGTGGTACAGCCCCTTTACTTCTGAGTGCAGCTCACATTAAGGCTTACCATCATAATTGCATGTTATTAGTTTCATGCCCTGGTTATACTGGTGAGCCACATGGAAAACAGGAGAATGTGTCTTTGAAATTCAGTTACCTCGCCCATGCACATATTACATTTTGTTGCTTCATCTGAATGATGTTATGCGAACCTCAAGGAGCCATTGTCCTTTTTCTTAATTCACCTACAGTTGCCCTGCTTGCAGCACATGCCAGGACATATCAGATAATGTTATTCATCTGCTCAAAGAAAATATGACGGTATCAGAGAGACAGATGTGTGTAATTTGTTGATGCGGACTAGATTTACAAAGGAAAGTACCCACTATCACACTGAAATGATACATTTATTGATTTATTTTTAATTTCATCCAGATTTAATTCATATTAAGTTTGATAAGCAGATTTTATTTTCAGTCACGTCATTGTAAAGTGTATATTTTGCTGTTGGATGGTCTGACAAACCTATAGACTGTATAAAAGAAGTGGACCTAGCTCCCATGGACTGCCGTTTTGAAGCCATCTTGGCCCTGAACGTCCAAAAATGGTCACTTCAGGTGCCAAAAAAAAATGTTTGCACCTGAAAAATTTTGGCACCTGAAGTGACCATTTTTGGATAAGAGGGTAGAGCTGAACAAGAGTGAGGGTGAAACTCACCAAGCTAATGCTATTGCTAACTTAGTGAAAACTCAAACCACATAGTAGTGTGTTGTTATAGCCCCCCAAGTAATTTCAGGTCCTTGCTATATGTTAACACTAATGTAAATTTGCATATGTATAAAAACACTAATTACCAGGCTGGTACCTACCAAATTAAAGCTGGCTTAACTACTGTATGTAAGTTATGCTAACCAATCAGCTATTGTAATTAAGTATGAAAGCTTTGTGTGACAGAATCCTTTCATAGTCTTATTACATTTTATTCAATAAAGAATAGAAGCTCTGACAGTCGATCACACCTAGCTGACCTAAGTCCTCTACATCTGATGAAGGCAACTGAGACAGTCGTTTGCTTAGAAATGAGTGTGCATGATGCTTACATATTGAACATTTAATTGATTAACTTACCAGGAGCTAAAAAGATCAGAAAATATACTGATTGTTAGCAGCACTTGCAAAGCGATAGAAACTTGTTACTACCATTGCTGTCCACCTTCCAGCCCAGTTCTGAATCTCAGACTCATCTCTTTATATCACACCTCCAGTGAAGTATAGTGGAAACTGTCACATGTTCAGTCCATCCCACAATTTTCTCCAGCTGTGATTCATTCACCCAATTATCCATTTTCAACACAGGCTGTTTTCTTTAGCCGTCCCTATTTAGCCACATGCCTCTAGTCAGTATTATATCTCTTCTTTGTGACTGGAGCCCTCTTCTTATTCACTGTAGTTTGGCTAGCAAGGGAGAATTGTGGGTAGTTTGGTCTAATTCCATCAGGATGACTGATGCCTCTCTCTGTAGCACCGCGCCAGCTTTATTGCGCTCATTTATACCACTATGGGAATAGAGGAGTTGGTTCACTTGATTCTGGGGTTTTAGAAAGGGCATATTATTGCCTCTTGTATTTTACTGTAACATTTTAATACTGCTATTATCTGAATTCCTTTAGGGTATTTTCCCTCCCCTCTACAATCACAGAGTAGAGGCAGATGAACCAACATTTTCAGGAATATTCAACAAGCCTAAACCGCTAACGGGATTTATTTCTCAAGTGAGAAATATTGAGACTAGTTCACCTGCAGGCAATTTCAAATTCAGAAACATAATAATAAGGGGAGCGTGGGCACTCACCCCTCCCTTATACTCGTCTGCTAGACTGCGTGTCCTTAATGTCAGTTGAGCACCCAGGCAATGGCAGTCAATCCAAGAGATGATGAGTAGGGCTTCATTTGGTTTAAAGGGGAGTGTCTTTTTAGCACTCATAATCGTTTTATGGCCTTCTCACCAACTGATGTCCATAATGCTCCCACCAGGCTTTCAATATGTCACACAGCCATAAAAGTAATTAGATTGGCTTTGTGTTAAGGCTGATCTGCACACAATTATTGCACCCACATGGCTAATGTGCAACAGAGGAGCACATGGAGTTATGGTACAAGTGTGGGCTGGATCTACCAATGGTGCTCTGGGGCTGAGAGAGATATTACTGTGTGTGTGTGTGTGTTCTTGTACATCTATCTGTAGGAGGACAAAGTTGAGACCTTAACTGAGAAGGGATTTCCCCTTTTTAATGGCTAGTTAAGACTTAAGACTGACTACATTTAGAAGTGGAAGGTCACTCCGAGTCTCTGAGTCTGCCATGGCCAACAGTCCACTTTTCCTCTTGTTCCACAGTATTATTACACCACAAACAAACTAAATATGACCTATGGTTTGTCAGTTAGTGGCACTGGTTAGTTTAACTGTCACCATGGTAATAAGGGTATTAGTTCTCATTTGTTACTGTGGTAATAAAGGTATTAGTTCTAATTTGTTACCATGGCATGAAAGGTATTAGTTACCATGGTAAGGTCTTGGTTCTAATTTGTTGCCATGGTGATAAAAGTCTTAGTTCTAATTTGTTACCATGGTGACAAAGGTCTTACATCTAATTTGTTGTCATGGTGATGAAGGTCTTAGTTCTAATTTGTTACAATAGTAACAAAGGTATTAGTTACCAAGGTAACCAGGGTGTTAGTTCTGATTTGTTACAGTGGTAACAAAGGCGTTAGTTCTAATTTGTTGTCGTGGTAACAAAGGTGTTACTTCTGATTTGTTGTCGTGGTAATAAAGGTCTTAATTCTGATTTGCTGTTACCGTAGTCACAAAGGTCTTAATTCTAATTTGTCAGGTGGTGCCACTGGTTAATTTAACTGTTACTGTGGTAACAAAGGTCTTTGCCCTAACTTGTCAGATGGTGCCACCAAACAAGGTCAGATCATTCAAAAGCGTATGAAGCGCCATCAGCGTCTTCACAACTATAAAATTACAAGCATTTGTTTGTGTGTGTGCAGGATTATGTGTTCACTGTATAAAATATTGATGCCTTTAATGAATTTACAAAATCTACTTGATATCATAAAATGGTTCCAAGTGTTTGAATATTTCTAAAAGTATTTGTGCAAAATCCACATGCTTACTATAGGAAGTGTTTACACCAGTGTGTTTTGGGGGGAAGGACTGTCACCATGTCAACAGGTCAAGTGTTGTCTCCTTCATTAACACCTACTAACAACCATCACATCTCATCACTGTAACCCTGCTCTGAGTCTCCAGCATGGCCCCTCCCTCACTTCCCCTCCTTCTGTCTGTCTGTGTCTCACCTTCACTTTGACCTGAAAGGAGACGAGCTCAGGGTCTGTCTGCACCACTAACCGCTGGTAAGTGTCTGTAGCTCGTACTGAGGGGAGGAGGGGGGTCACGGACGTATCCTGTGTCCTAGTTTTACTGGGCTACTGTGTGAAAACATGGCTCCAGGTGTGTAGCATGTCATGCTTGGATTTGAACTGAGTGAGCATGTGTAGAATCGTATATGATATATTTTAAGCCTTTTATTTAAAAAGATTTTTTTTTGTATCAGTTAATTTTGTTTAATAATGTCCTGTGAATCACAGCTGTAACCACTCAGCTACTGGACACACATATTGTTTATACCTCTGAGTCATCTGGTCCAAAAAGAAAAAATATTAGTTGTGACCTGTTTACTGTGGGAGCCCATTTCTGCCACTGTGATGAAAATAATGAAGTAGTATCTAAAAATAATGAGATAGTAACTCAAAATATTGAGTATCTCAAAATATTGAGCTAGTATTTCAAAGTAACGACAAATATACCCAAAATTTTCTTTTGAGAAATTTCCCCAAAACCTTTCAGTATTGTCTCATTATTTTATTCATTATTCATTATCATTATTTTGTGAAAGTCATTGCTTTTAGATACTAACAATGTTTTGAGATATTAACTCTTTATTTTGACTTACAGATCTTTTTGTTTTTCATCACAGTGGTGGAAATGAGCTTCTGCAGTTTGAAATAGAAAAATGTAGTACTATTGTAAACACATATTTGAACATATTTGATCACAATTTTTTCCCCTTATATTTTTTTATTTTAAGAAAACATATAAACCGATGTAATGATTTAATTGGGTGCTGTTCCATGTAAATTTGGATTATTATTAGATCATTTTAGATCGCTGGATGGATTGGTGCGTAGAGGGCTAATTTCATTCCCATACAGACTGTGTGTTCATTATCACAATGGGCTTACCTGCTAATAGAACTGCCATCGTGCTGTTTTCAGTCTAACGCCAGCACCAACGGTCCAGGCGGGTACAGTCAGCCGGGCCGCCACTCGGTGTCGGTGGAGGTCCAGATGCAGAGGCAGAGACAGGAGGAGAGGGACTCGTTCGCCCAGGCCCAGCGGCAGTACAGCTCCCTGCCTCGGTAAGACTGTCACACAGTGTACAGTATGTGTCTGATGCTCCTGTCTGCCTGAGAATCAATACATGCTAACAGACTATTGATGTGAAAGTTTAGGAGGTCTAAGCGTGTATATGCGATGAATGTGTTTCCATGTTTTTATTATGTGTCTGAATGCTGGTACATGTATGTCTTGTGTTTTAGATTAATCGTGACAGCCCTGTAATAGTAATTATAGCAGATTATGTACATGTAAATAAGAAAAGGGGCCAGATCGAAGCCAGACCACAAACCTCCACCCACTCCAGTGCAGCTCCTGAATGGACAGATCACCTTACCCTCTCACACAGATCTGACATGATTGCTTTCCTTTCCCTTAATGCAATTCCCTTTGATCTGCATGATATGACTGCCTGTTGTTCCAGGAAGTGCTGGGTGGGTGTGTGTCTGTGTGTTGTTAGTGGTAGTGAGTACAGGGAGAAATGCTTTTTTTATTTATTTTTTTAAAGACTCCAGGTTCAGATTTCATGCTGAACAAAAATGTATGAAAACCAGTGGCTGTCTGGAACAGTAGGACAAACGGAAAATGAATCGTTTCAGAAATAATTACCAGTAATATCATTTGTTTTTGTTAGTTAAAACCAAGAGGCAACAACACTACTTGTAGTTGTGGAAGTATCTTAAAATGTAATCCCACTCACAGCCACCATTCAATAAAAACTTCAACTTCTCCCTATTTAGGCAATACATTTTTTTTATTAGTCATTCTGGTTTCATTCACTTTATGCGGACCCTCTAAGAAATGTACTGGTGGTTCTCTTGTAAATTATTGCTCCATTACAGTCCAATCAATCCAACTTTTTTTATAAAGAGTAAAGTGCTGTACATAGAAATAAAATACAAAACCATCAAAGGATGTGGTTACACACATTTTGTAAAAGTTTACCATTACTTAATTGCAATACTGTCACCATAGGTTAGCAGTGTTAGCCGATGGTAGCATTGATTTGGTATTGCATTGTATGGTCTGTCATCTAGCCTGCTAATTAGGACAGCTAAGCCTAATTAGTGCATTTTTTACAGTGACAATGTTGACATTACTGTATTCAAACATGACTGTTAGTGTTAACATTTATTTACTTGGTGACGTTTAACATAATGCTAGTTAGCAGTGTGGACAGTATTCTTAGTAAGTAAAAGGTAGTGTTAGCTTGGTGAGTTTCACTTTCCCCGTTACTCTTCCCCAGCTCCACCCTCTTCTCCAAATATTATCACTTCTGGCTCCAAAAAGCCATGATGGCGTCATGACGCTCCTTTTCTTTTAGCCAAGTTGGCTAAAACCAACAGGCAGACTCCTATGAACCTTTAAAAGAATTTTCATAGCCTTGAGACAGTTTATCCGTGAACTGTCAGGAGAAAATGTGATTTCAAGATATTTTGTGTCCTTAGGCAGTCTGTAATTACTCAGTCAGAGTCTCCTGCAGGCAGGCCCATCTTGCTGCACATAATGAACATGCACTTACCATACATATACAACATTAACTATATTATCTTCTGTTACTTCACCATCATACTCTAATCCACTGTTATCGACGTAAATCCCTTCCTTGATAAATATTGCAGGCAGCTTTTGCTGAAAGATTAATGAACTAGTGTCTCGCTCCAGCAGTCAGAGGCAACATCCTGTGGCCACGTCCCTTCAATTTTCCACTAATTCCATTAAGAAACCATTCGGTTTGAATAAAGCTGGCTGTGGTGTCTTGAGAACACTAACTATTGTTTGACTTACAGCATACCAGCATACCATATAGTGAAGTCAGAGGCCGAAACAGAGTAAATATGGCGTTACGGAAAGTGTGGCCTTTATAGGATTCATATGTTGTTTGTGGAGGGGGAGATTTTTTTTCATGACTGGTTTGCGAGTTGATTAATGGCCGTAGCATTCCTTAAAAAACAGCTTTCATTTTAGATAAAGGTCAGGTCCCTTCTGGGTGAGACCCTTCCCTAAACAAGGAGCTCTGAGTGAAAATAAACCGCTGCCATTTGAAACAATGACTGCAGATGAAGGGCCCTTATATTTATCACCAACGAACACCATTGATCTCCGAGCCAAAGTAATGCCATTATGAGGAGCCCAAAGGAGGTCTGTAACAGCTGCAGTGGCATTTGGTCTCAGCAGTGTATGTATGTATGTATGTGTGTTTATCTGAACTCCAACCTCTCACTGTCACTCCTTTTTATTTGAATCTCAGCCTGCCATCCCTGCTTTTTTATTTTTTATCACCGTTTGACAGCATGCATGCACACAATACATTACACTATACATCTTTCTGTGTTTACCACACATGTACTGTACATGCTCCCCCCTGGCACGGCATCAGACAGACGGAGCGATCTGGTTTGCATTTCTCAGCAGGGAGGCAGACCGGCTTTGGCCTCTTTGTCAACATATGAAATGAAATCAGATGCCGGGGACGCCTGTCTCAGAAAATTGGAATCACTCAACCGTGCTCCAGAATAAACCTGGGCTATATTCTCCTATCTCTCTGATTGAGAAGCGTATCCATTCCCAATTGCATTCAATCTCTGTTGAATAAAAGCAAAGGTCTTTTCTATTCTCATTAAGGATTTTTTTTCTTCGTCTTCCGACTGAAATCCAAACACAGGGAATAATATGGTTTCTTCACAGCTGGCTGATAAACCTGCTAATTATGCATGGCTTTGAGTCAAAAGCCCATTGATATTTTGTGTCGTCTTCTTCTTTCTCCTCTCGCCTTTTTCTTTGCCCTCAAGATAAACGGGTGGAGCTTTAGGGCTCGAGAGACTTGTGCATATCGTTTGGTGCTCTCGCACACACAAAGGCAGCGCTGCCACAAAGAGAGGGCTAGCCAAGCAGAAATGAGAAGGTGATGTCACACATCTGGATTTTTTCCCCCCAGTCCTTCTGGTAAAAGGGCAGGGCAGACCCCCAGAAGAAGCATGACAACCAAGAGCGCCTTTTAAGACACTTGTGTCAGGTGTCAAATATCAGCCTGGGCAAAATCCATCGAGAACAAGATGGTCACCTCATTTTTCCGACTGCAAAAGGTCTGCTATTACTGTCTGTCAGATCCAATGGTTGTTTCTGTCTGTCTCAGAATGGGCCTAATGGGCTGGAAGGGGACTTTGACATGGTTAGGTATCCCTGTATGTTGTTACTCTGGGATGATACTTGCCCAGAGGCAGTTTGTGAGGCTGTAATAGAGCCTCATTTCCATTGAATGTGACGTGTTGGCTACCATGCAACTGACAGTCACCATCTTTTAAGAGGTAACATGTTTTGTTGCGGTGGACATTTTTACCACCAGTCCATATCAGGATGTGTGGTTTAGAGATTAGGATCTATTCAACGTGGAAAGAGTTTGCATTTTTTAACACTTATGGTTGATTGTTTTAACCCTTAGCAGATGATGTGTCCACGCTGTGTTTGTAACTCAATGAGACTGTAATTCACCAGCATGACTGTCCATGTTTAGATAATGAAACACATGGCTCAGGTGTAGCTCACAGTCTCATCACTGACCTCTGTGGCAGCGTTACCCTTTGTCTGCACCACATGAAAGCATGAAGGGAAGTGGAAAAAAGTGAGTCTAAAAATACATGTTGAAAAGCTGTGAAAATGTGCATTTTATGATGTTATAGCACCATTGCAGATTTTTTTCACAGTCCTAAAGCAATGATGTGCATTTTATGATGATCTATGGAAAGCACACTTCAGGCATTTTCACACCTGAAAGTCTGAACCAATGTTTTCGTTACATTTTAAACATTTGATCCAATTAGTTTAGGTGCACTATGGAACTTTGCATGACATTCGTCCTGTCCTCATCACTGATGAGATGAGCTGCATCTCTGTACATGTGGCATTGGCTCGTAGAAGGTGCATGTCTGACATTGCTGTCAATTTGTTTTTTTCCTTTTGAATGTAGAAAAATGAATGAACAATGACTTTTGTTGGAACTATGCTATTATAATTATGAAATTACAACCAGAGGCCCCAACTTCAAATATAATAAGTCAAGAATTTAGCCGAGTCGTTTCTACATTTTAATGTGGTTTTCAAGTTGATCCCTTATTACTTTGTTGGACAATATTTGTCCCCATGTACTACAATGGCTCAGTTTTCCATCTTCTGGTTCTTTTTCTACTTCTTTTTCTCAATGGCAGACGATAGCCTGCTCTAACTTCTTATAATTGGTCCAAAAGTCTGAACCAGGTGTTTTCGTACTGGACTGAAATGACCTCTTTTTGTTGGACCAACATTCAGCTGTGTGGTCCAGACCATGGTCCAGGGGAGGTTTTGTGCCTGCAATGTTGGTCTGAATCCAACTGAAAAGTTCAAAAGTCCAAACCAAATGAGTACGGTGTAAAAGTTTCCTTAAACACTGTCCATCCAACATGTTTCTCTATCAGGTTGTTGATGTTTCTTATGTTCATTTCAAATTCCATTTAATTAGGTTTTCATTCAGTGTGCCATGTATAACATGCATTCTAATAATTTCACATGACATGCTTATTGCAGTCATGTAGTTACTGTGCCTAAGACCTGTACATACATGTGACAACCAAGCAAAAGCAGCCTCTGGTTGACAGGATCACTCATATTATGGATGTGCCATTTAGGTGTATGTCTAGGACAAACTGAAATGAAAAGTCAAACCATACTTACTTTCTTCTCTTCCTTCCTCTCTTCACATCAGGCAACCCAGGAAGAACCCCAGCTCCATCTCCCAGGACTCGTGGGATAAGGCGTACCCACCTGGCGAGGGCTTCCAGACAGCCAAGGAGAACCCGAGGTACTCCAGCTACCAGGGCTCCAGGAACGGCTACCCGAGCGGTGGCGTCAATGCCAGAGTACTCCTGGAGGCTCAGGAGCTGCTAAGGCAGGAGCAGAGACGCCGAGAGCAGGAAGCCAAAGGGAAGCTGATGCAGGAGGGCAGCAGCAGCTATGAAGGGTACTCGGGAGTGCATCTGAAGGACCCGGCATCCCCCAAGGGTCCGTATCGCCAAGATGTGCCACCTTCACCATCGCAGTTAGCAAGGCTGAACAGATTGGGGTCAGAGAAAGGAAGACTTTTTTATTCTTGAGCAGTGTTCTGGGACAGAAGGATGAAGAAATGGCAGAAATTGACACTACAAATCTTGACAAAAGGACAACCTAGAGGTCTTATAGCTTAGCAATGCTCTTAGAGGTAAACAATTGTGAAGTGTTCTCAGTATGTGGGTGTTTGTGTTCAATCCCTCGCTGTGCCGATGACCTATAGCCAGTCAGTCAGTCACCCTCCTACAGACATGAGACACTCAGTGCCTTCTCCACATTCATGGACACGGCTGCTCATTCAGTCGTCCAGGACTCTGATTCATCGAGATCTGGCACCCTCATGTACTGACAATCAAATGGGAACACTGGCAAGCGAGTGGGCGTTCTCCAGAGTCCGTGGGGGAGGCGTTAGCTTCTGTGTGGGTTTGCATGTGGGTATGTGACAAGGTACACGACTGAGAATGTGTGACATGGTTTCACAAAAAAAGTGTCCCGTGGATGACCCTTCCCACCAGTCACAAGTGTTCACAACGCTGCCGGTGTTTCTCAGCCCTGTTTGTCGACTTATTCTCAGCAATCGAGCTCTCTGACTTGAGCGTTCCCCAGGGAGCGGAGAAAACAAGGCAAAGTGTATGAAAGAAGCAGGGCACAGTGTGTGTTATTAATAAACCCCTCCACCCCTCTTTCTCATAAATGATTCATATTGTGTTATCTCCGTGGAGGAGACCCAGGCAGAGAGGGTAGACAGCTCTGATCCGTTGCCTGGCCCCCCTGTACGGCTCTGGGCCTGACTCGCTGGGCCGCCTGCCTCTCTGTCTGTCCGTCTGTCTGTCTGTCTGTCTGTCTGGAGCTCTTCTCCATCCTCTGCTCTCGTCGCTCTCTCTGTTCATTACCTTCCTGTCTTCTACCTCAGCACCGCCACCTTTATCCTCCTCTACTCTCCTCTATTCACCTTCTCCTCTTATCTCACCCTCCCTTTCCCTTTACTCTTCCTCCTGTTACCCACTACCACCCTCCTCCTCCTCCTCCTCCTCACCTCCTCCTCCTTGTCTCCCGAGTCAGGCTCTGCACTGAATTTTTCATCACAAGCCACCTGCTGCCTGCCAGAGCCAAAGAACGCTGCCACCAGAGGCACCGACAGAGGGCCCGGCTTCTGACATAAAGACAGAAATAAAAGAAGAAAAAACCACAGAATAAAGATGGGTAGAGAGACAAATAAGCTCCCAGTGTGAGATTAGCTGGAGCTTTTCTCTCTGGTTTTTAACAAAAGATAAAATTGTCCTCAGGAGTTAATTGCTTTCAATTGCTATAATTGCTTTTTTTGTATTTTTAGCTTTTTAAGCATTTAGCTGACACTCATTCAGAGTGATTTAAAAAGAGGCAGCAGGTAGAGAAGCTGTCTTCCCTAAATAACACAAGGCAGGCAGTGGAAGGAATGAGCACTGCTGAATTTTAGGAGAACAGCTCAGCCAAATTACCAAAAATCCCTTTTTTTTTCTCCACACACAATTAGTGACAATTGACCCTTCATTAAGCCCCTCCATGAGCAGTCACTGTCCAATTGTACATTAGCAACTGTAACTAGGCATGGTCTGTCAAGCTTTTAGAACAAGTGAAAATGCCTGTGTGCATGTTCAACCTGCATGTCCGACAGCAGATATCCTCAACGTTTAGTTTTTTCAAAGCCAAAAACTAAACAGGAGAGATGTGGGATATTAAACAGTGTGTTAGAGCTCACTCACAGCTGAATCCATCACAGTTACTAATTACATATACAGACTTCATATGTTTAATTTGAGGATTTGTGACAAATTGTGGTGTTTTTTTCCATTGTTTTATGGCACTACATTAACTAAATGAACAATCACATATAGATTAAATATTCCGAAGGAAATAATAGCAAATTTCTGTAATAATAGTTCTGAAATATTAGAAAGTAAACAGTAAATGAATATGAATTTGAGAGCTACGTTCATTTGACCAATGAAATTTCTGATTGCTCCGAGTTTAGATGCTAAGTATTGTTAGCTAGCTTGGCACACAGTTGTTGGCAAACAAAGATGGTTGAATGTTAATATTGCTAACAGCTGTGTGCTAAGCTAGCTAACTTTTGGTGCAAATAAAGGTTTTTGTTGATCAAATTAATGCTACATCGTGAATGTAGCTCTCAAATGCATATTGTTGTCCTTTCTGTCTATGTCTCTGGTAACTATTATTACAGAAATGTGCCATTGCTTTCTTTGAACTATCCCTCACTGATACTGTTGAAAACCCCACAGAATGATGCTAAAACTTTATCGCCATAGCAAGAGTAATCAAGGGCGGTGAGACTTAGTGAAGGGTCAATTAACAAAGCGCTGTAGTTATTTTTTTTCTTGCCCAGAGACCTCTGCACCACTACAATGGAGGTGCATTATTTAATTTTAGGTCGTTCTGCATAAAAACAGTCTGTTAGCAAATAGAAATGGTCTGTATGATTTCTATTTGTAATTTAATAAATGAATTATTGAATGAAGGATTTTTCTTTATAGGATTTTTCTCACACTACAAATACAAGTCCACTTACCTCCACTGCAGAAACCTCAGTAGAAGATATTTTAACATGTACATCTGTACAAATGTATTTCTTTTTCTCTCTCAGCTCTTTTTCTCTCTCTGAGCAAACTGTTAAACATGTGAAGATTTGATTATAGGCTGTCCTAGTCCTACTTAGATATGGACATTGTAATCAAATACTGCAGGTGATTGGCCCTTTTTTACACAGAGAGAAAGAACTAATCAGTGAAAGCAGCTGCTGTAGCAGGTCGCTGATAATGCATGCTTTAAAATCCACCAGCCCACCACTATAATTGTTGCAGTAGGTGGCAACCAAATCCTCCTGGACTGAACGCATCTACCTTTGACTGTGTTAATGTTTGTGACATGACTGCGTCAAGGCTGCGAGCGAACACACGAGTCTGAGCTGAGGTCAAACTTTATACAAAAAAAGGGAAAAAAAATGTCCATCATCAAGCTGTGGAAAACAAACAGGCGGTGCGTAATTGCCCTTCACTCCTACATGCGTTCCATATGCAGAGTGAAGCTGCATGACATACATTATCTCCTGGTGGTTAATGAAGAGCCCTGCTGGGAAAGACGCAGGCTTAGGAGGGGTAAACAAATGAGCAACAAAAAAGTAAGAGGATGAACAAACAAGGACTTGTTTCAGAGTACAAACCTGGAGTAAAGTCCCCAATAACTGTGCTGTAAGCCAACACACATTACAACCCTACTGCCAGGAAAACATGTTACCTTTCTACATTCATGCAAACCACGGATGCATATCATTTTGAAGTCTGTGAACCAAAATATGTATCATATCAACCATTCTGTACACTGCACCTCCACGTTTTACTTGCTCTATGACTTTTTGGCATCATAAGACAAGAGGTGGTTGAGGAGGATGGTGGGTTTCCGAAATCCACGACTTTGACACCGGAGACTTTAGTCTCACATCCTGACTCCTGAACAATTCTAGGATTAGGCAATACAGTTGCTTTGGATTAGAAAAAAAGCATGGTTTAGTTTAAAAATTAGTCAATACGTGGTGAGTAGGGTTTGAAATTGATTGACTAGACCAATACTGTTATCGATTCTGCTTATCAGCCCCGTTCTTTATCAGTTCCTGTATTGATTCTTGATCATTTTTTTGTGTTCTTCATGAAAGGACGCCACAGTCTAGACCATTTCTTCTCCACTTCAACTCCTTTTTGACAGTTTCGAGCAGCGCACACCCATGAGTTTGACATCTTTTTTCATTTTTTTTTTATTTTATGCACACCTGTCAGAAAAATATGCCGCGATTGTCCTGAAAAGGAACTGATAAGCTGGAACGGAGGCTGTGTCTACACTAATACATATTTGTTTTAAAACACATAATTTGTGCTACGTTCAGACCAACATTCACACTACTCTAGTATTTTAATCTCCTTTTAGAAATGCTGCTGACCCGTGTTTTAGTTTGGAAACTGGTCGAGCCCCTTTCATGACCCTCTCCAGAAGAAAGCAAGCAGGATACTGAACATAGATACTGAACTACAGCACATCATCTCTGCTAGCAGCTGTTTTGCCGTTAAATTCTGCTTTTCATCATGACACGACTGATTACATTCACAGGAGGCAAGCTGTTATTCCAGCAATTTGCAGTAGTTCCCCTGTCCAGTTGTGTTACCGGCTCCCCTGGTCATGTGACATGCATTTCAGGTGTGTTAGAATCATTGTGTCTGAAACTTCGCTAAAACGCTAGTGTAGACGGAGATCATTTTTAAAATGAAAATGCATTAGTCTGAATGTAGCCTGTTTCTCAGTTGGAACACATTATTGCAGACTTCTTTCAGTTTAGGTAATAAAAGTGCTTTGGTTAGGGTTAGGAACGGGTCCTGGGTTTGGTTACTTACTTACTGAATACTTATATCCCTCCCTAAACCTAACCAAGTGCTGTCAGTGTTTAAACCTAATCACAAAAATAAACATATGTGACAGATGAGGTTGAAAAGCACCATTATAACACAGACATTCACATGTTAAGAAATGTTGGTATGAAACGTATTTTTGGTTCACAAATCATGCGTGTTTTGCAGAAACATACAATGGCAAATCTGGCAACCGGGTTTCAAATTTCCAAATGCATGTACATGGGTGAACAACACTAACTCTGGCCCAATGCCTGTGTGTGTTGTTGGGCAGAGGTAACCTGTTAACCAAATCAAATCCAAACGCTGCAGGTAAGGTAAACATCCATACCCTCTGACCAGTTTTAAGCGAAAGCGCATGCAGCTGTGTCGGCCAGCGCTTCCTGCTGTGAACACTCTTGAAACACCGATTTCGAGGGATGTATCCGACCCACTCTCTAAATGTCATGGATTCTTCAGTTCAGTCAAAATACAGGGTCTGATCTATTGCTAAGTGCCTGAGATAATATTGTAATACTTTACACAAAGAGGGACACGATGTGATTTGTTCGTCAGTGACACTACAGCACACAGTGTATTTTTTAACATTTTTAATAGCATTAAAACATGTCATTTTTCTGGTACTCCTTCCTGAACCTTGTTGTTTTTTTGTTTTTTATTTTATTTACCACAAGAGCCAACACTTACAGTTATCAGTGTATTTGTATCCTGTTTGCCTTCAACCATGCTGTACCATGATGTGTTTTAAAGAAAAGGAAGCTAATGGAAGCTGATGTGCAATTGTTTTTTTTTTTTTTTGATATATTGAGAAATGTATACAGCCACTTTTCCTGTACATATCAAATTTAGAATAAAACGGAAGGCTGTTCCATCCTGTTTACAACCTTTGTTTACCGCCTCAACCTGTGTATCTGTCCCACCTTTTCTTTCCTCCACAAGGCTTTTATTTAAGCAAGGTTGACTCATTCTGTTGTCAAATGTCAAATCCGTCAAGTCTGCTCACTGATCTCCTCATTTTCCGAAATAGATGGAGATCCAAAATAGACGTGACACTCTCAAACGTCATCAGTTCTTGGCAGCTGATGGAGGAATGTAACAGAAGCCAACATTTGGCTACTGTTTCTACAACACTGCCCGTTGTCCCTGTGTAAACCGATCTGAGTACACTGATGTAATCTCCCTAAACTCTGTCATGTTTCCTGTTATTAAGTCCGAACTCAGTCCTGTCGTCCCTCGATGGGGAACCGTTGAGCGGCTTTCTTTCTGTTTTTGTTCTGAAGGTCAAAGGTGACGTCCTCAACAAATACCAACAGAGCCACCTATAAGCCAGCTGCCGCATGTGTTCACAGAAACACATATGAGAACAGACACAGGAGAAACGTCATGTGCTTTAATCCTCGACAGCAGTCTTTTTATTGACTCCATGGAGTGTGTATCCGAGAGTGAAGTCTGTTTTCATCCAGCTGTTTTCATGCAGATTTTCAATTTGCGCGGAAATGCTGCAAATGTCAAAAAAACATCATGAAATATCACCAAAAAAAAGTTCATGCTTGGTAGAGGTGGAAAAGTTAGTGCATCAATGAACGGGAAAAGTGAATAAGTGCAAGTGCAACAGATTCAGTGACCAAATGACTAGAAATATGCGTTTCAATGTGTGGACCAATGAGGAGACGGCTACAAAAAGTACTAATACAACTTCTTTACGGCAGTAAACGTGTAAAATCCAGGCTCTGAAATGTCCTTACAGTATGACAGTGATCAGTAGTGTACATTTCTACTGTTTATGTGTCATATTAATATGATGTGAAGACTGTTGAACTTCACTTCAATCAAAAACAATAACGAACATTAACTTCACTTCAATTTGTAAATCAGTTTTCAGTGTCAGCGACACAAACATCATGACGCCTTTTCTCCACGATCCACTAATTTTCACTGTTTGTCTTTTACATAGTTTTCATCTTTTACCTGTTTTTCATCTAGTTTCATCTTTTACACTATTTTTGTCTGTTTTTTGGCATTTACATCACGTTTTCGTCTAGTCGCATCTTTTACATCATATTTTCTTCTAAGTAATGAGCCTGTTTGGAAAATGTGAGGAGTAGAAAGTACAGATATTTATGTTGAAATGAAGGGAGTAAAAGAAAAATATTAAATAATAAATAAATACTTGAGTACAGATAACTGAAAAAGTACAGTAATGAACTACTGGTCGGTACTTAATTACTCTCCACTTCTGCTTAAATGACATCGGATGCAAACGAAAATGCCACCATGTATGAGGAACTGCAGAAACAAATGTGGACCACAACTTCAGAGGACAAAACTAAAGGCAGACTCAGGTTTTTGCACAAAATGGATGAAATTCTATATTACAATGAGCTCATTTATTTGACCTCTCATTAAGATAATGATGAATCAAAGGACAGGAGCTTGATAAATATTCATGATTAAGTCGCATTTTCTTTTGCCTGTTTTCTGACAATTCTGTTCAGATTTATGATACAATCAGACTGAAATCTGATTGGACACAGCGAGGGAGTTGAACATCCCAAAAACTGTCACTCTGTAAGTGTCACATCAATGATGTTCCTGATGTTCTTGATGTGTGTGCAAATGTTGACTTTCTGAGTCATATAGTGTTGATAACCTTCAGAACGTTTCCTTTAAAGTGCACAGGGGACAACCACACACACACACACACACACACATATGAGTGAGGACATTTGGCAGTTTGAAGTGTGGATTTACAGGAACACAGGCTGCTGTTTCAGCTGTCTCTGTCCCGTCCACACTGGTATTCAAATACAGCTGAAATATGGACCATTCACTGCACTTCACATGCATATGAACAAACAACAGCTATTAGTTTTGAGATCATATGTTGCATATTATGCCTCATGTTTGCTCTCCATAGAAAGGCGTCAACTTTCATTAAGACATGAAAAAGACAAACACCTGCAGACATGAGGCTGAATGTTTGAGTGTGATTATAGAATTGAGTTCTTACCTAAATGTTTTAGCTCATAAGTCTACGTATGAACACACAACTGAACTGTCATGAAGCTGAATAGTAAGCAGACATTGAAGCATTAACAGTAATATGAATATATGAGTATTTCTGGTCGAGGTAACAAGGTTTAGATACATGCATAAACACAAAGACACAACACTGGAACATTTTAATGTAATACGTGGTCTAATATGTCTCATCAGATTTGATTCATATCATCTACAACTCCTCTCTGTTCCTTCACTAAATAAATGTATGTCTAAATTCAATGAATTTAAAGAAATAACTTACGATGGTGAAGCAATATGTTTTCCTCTTATATAAACACTGTATGTTGCTCATTGAATACTCTTCAAAAGTGGCCTTTAGCTTCGACTTTTTTAGAATCAGTCAAATCATTTTTTTAGTTTGTCCAACCGGCATACGTAAATGAGACAGCAGTCCTCAGCTCCTCCCTCCACTTCCTCCATATTTTCACTTCACCACCACATGATCTTGAGTTTAGTTGTGTCATGACAAGTGGGACTGTTCAGACCTGGCGTTAAAACATGCATGCTGAGTGATCTGATACAATGTGTCCAGCTCTAACTTCCTCTGTTCACACCTGGTTTCCGAATGTGTCCCCAAGTCATCACTCCTGATCCAATTTGACGTCCCCGCTTGATATGCAAATAAACAAACTCATCCACAGCCTAAAACATTCTGGAAACTTTAATTTGAAGTAGAACACACTGGATTTGTAATGTTTCTTTGCACATTAATTCACTGTGTGCTCAAAGACTGACACACAGCTTTTAAGGTGGTATGTTTTCTAGTCTTGTTACTCACAACATGAGGTGACGTTGACAATAATACACATTAAATATTCATATGAAACTTTAACCATTCTGTTTGTTTCATTGGTTGTCTTCATGACATACACTTTAGTGATCATCAACCACTTGTTTGAGCACTCTGAATTTCTACCAGATCATCCAAAATTATTTTCTATTTCCTCACGGAGAAGTGTCAGCTCTTGTAGCATTCTTTACCATGATGCTGACTTTCACTTACAGAGGACGTCAGCTGAATATTCAGTCTTTCAGTCCATCCCAGGACACATTCCTGTTCAGTTTGCCTTGAGAGTGTGGACACAAGTCCCAGACCAACCCCGACTGTGTCATCAATGCGTCCTGAGTGGCATTAGAGCAGTCTACTTCTGATCAGATCACTCAGGATGCATGATAATGCCAGGTCTGAACAGGGCTTTAGTGCACTAACTGGTCTCTTTTTAAAATGAAAAAGTCCAGAACTTCAAAAACGCTCACAGATCTATAGTATGAGTGAACACAGTGGAATGACGCCTGACACTTTGTTTTCTTCACACCTCACTTACTCCAGTAAAACTTCTTACACAGTTTTTAAGCACTTGAAGATCCAATAATTACTCAAATGTATGTCATGCAAGAGAAGCAATGAAACAAATGAATGGTCAGAGTTGTCACATGGAAATGTAATGTGTATGGATTGAATCAAAACATCACCTCATGCAGTAACAGGGAAGAAAACATTCCACCTTAAAAGCTGGAATGTGGCTGCCAGCAGCCACATGTGAAAACACATTTAATGCCAGACGCACTTAGAGACCTGTCCACTTGTGATGGGATCCCTCAGAAGGTCTGGACATACCTACAGGTCATCTCAGTGACCCGTCCAGGTTGGACCCTACCTTCACCCATCGTCAGCTGAGATCAACTCCAGCCCAACCCTGTTAAGGATTAAATGGAAAATAGATGGTTATTACATTGTTCATATTTCATGATAAATGACCACATTATGTTCTAAGGATTCATGGAACAGTGCATATTGTGTTCTTGGCTTGTGTTGGAGGATCTAAATGTGTCGGTAAGTTGTCTCATTAAGACACTGTTTCTTCTGGCTCTGACTTAGGCAACACCACCACCGCAATGTTCTCCTCAGCTGTTGTCGGAGTTACTCTACCTATGGTGATAATCCATTTAAGGAAAAGAAAATGCTAAAATAGATAGGATTTGATCTGTTTCCAGCGAAAGCCCTCTCACAGGTGATCCTCCTCATTTAGTGTTCATCTGGTGCAGCTTGGCGCCAAAACCTACACAATGACATCCAAAAACAGCTATGCACAAGATGGGAATGGCAGCTCTCCAGCGCAATTAAATCATCTTTATTAACATTAAACATCACACTAATGTGTTTCAGCATAAAGGCAGCTAGAACTGCATCATATTCATGACTCTTGGCCAGATTTTCACGATGCATGTAGAAATGATGAGTGTAGGTGCATTTCAGTCCTGCACTAACACTAGTATTTAAAATGTATGGAGTCCCAACTGGGCCACAAAAATTAATATAGATATAAACAGTGTTTATTATAATGAAATAATAAAGTGACAAAAAGCAATTACAAATGGTTGATTAAATTTGATGTCAGTTTTAAAACCTTTTTAATTCACTATTACAAATAGTTTTATTCTATCTTTACCTGATGAATTAATGATTGAATTTAAAGCTTTACTTTTTATTTTAGCATGTGCCCATTTCATCACGCAACCAGTTTGTTTCCAGCTGATATTTACGATTTCCATTTCATAATTGCTTTAATTCAATGACAGCCCTTTAATTTAAAGATGCATATTCACAAAGCCAATCTAAAGATTAAAGAAATTAGAGGCAGTCCTACAGGCAGCAGTAGGAGCTCTGGTTGGCCACATGTCGGATTCAGGGTCAGTCCAGTCACAATTTAATAATTTTCTCTGAGTTGTTAATGGAAAACATATGCAAATGCAGTTAATCACTTCAAAATTGCTAATTGAATTCATTATTTCATTATATTGATGCATACTTAAAATATACATATTTAAATGAGTTTTAGTGCGTCTGTGTCTGCAACAGAGAATCAGACGGAGGCATGTTTTCAGGTTGTCTGAAAGTTGTCTGAAGGTGGTCAATGGTCTAGGTCACTGTGACCTCACAAAACATGTTTTTGGCCAAAATCAAGGAGGCATCAACCACAACTTACAATACTAACTCAGTAATATTTTTCCAGGAGTAATTCTGACCTCATTCATGTTATGCTCTAGTAATAAGATTTTAGGTCTAATAGAAGCTTTAATGTCTGTTATGTTGGGCTTTGATTGACAGCTGTGATTGACAGCTCGCTCGCCTGCTGAGTCGCACTTTTGGAGCTTCTGTTTATTTAATAAAACTTTTTTTTTCTTGATAAACAGTTCAACTGTAGATGTGCTTAATAAGTTACACTAACAAGTCCATCAAATGATTTTTTAATACGTTTTACCATTTTACCTTGTCAGTAAGCTAGCATTTAGCATTAGCTCACCTATCACCCCTCGCGATCCTGCTGCTCACTTCTGGCTCCAAAGAGCCAACATGGCACAAGTCAAAAAAAAAAACTCCTGGCTTAAAAACAGCAGTTTAAAAACCAATGGGAGGCATTGCTGTAGCTACGTCCACTTTTTATATACAGTCTGTAGCCAAAACTCAAGAATTAACTTGCCAATTTGCCAAAAAACTTTTACACAAATGTGTACTAGGATAAAATGATGACTGGATGACATTTTATATCCAAAAGGTAAAAGGTCAGCTTCACTGTGATATCATGATGTTCTATAAAACCCCTTTTCTGTCCATTATTCAACAATTCATTATTATTTATTCATTATTCAACACTGTACTCAGTCTGTAAGTGCAGACAACATGTTTCTCACTGGAAATGATTCACCAAAACAATACACTTAATACCTTTTATTACATTCCTTCAAGATCTTCACTACATACTGTATATATTATATGAGTCTGAACAGACCTCGCGGAGGCAAACTGTACAACCATGAGGCTAGTTTCTAATCTAACTCAGTTTTGTGCCATGAACAGAATCTTCTCAAATAGAGCTTCAGTGTTTTAATGCACTCCACATCGCCTCTGGAGTAATGTCACGGATCATTTCAACCACAGCCCTTTCTGTCAACAGCGAGCCACAACAAGAGGCTTCTAACCCTTTTATTTTACAGCCACAGCCACGCACCGTGTACCCATTAACCAAGCCTATTATTTTGTTTAATGTCACGCTCATCTCGCACAGAGGCGGTTTAAATGTGGAGCTCACTGGGAGGTCGGATCTGTGCCTGTTCAGAAGCGACACCTGTTTCTGCTCACTTAGTGGTTTTTCCGTTTCCTTCGACGTTCATAGCGAGTATGGAGAGCGCGGAGATGACACCATCCCTCTGGAATTTTTGGGGGAAGCTGGAGAAGTTGCAAAAGCAGAGGAAGACATGGGACCATAAATCAAGATGGTCGACAAAAGAAACGAACTGAGGCTTCCCACATCTGACCTGCTTTCCACTTGTCAAACATCTGGAAAGAGTTTCTTTACTGTGAGGATGTTTTTGACCATCTGAAACAAAACTAAACTCAGTAATGTTTTGTTGACATTTATAAATTGAGCATTTGCATGGTCTGTAAGGGTACTGAAGATCAAGATGAAAAACAATATGGTTTGTGCAGAATGTGAGAGATATGTTATTGCACTGAGATGAAATCCTGCTGTTGTTGCACCGTGTCACTGTCTCCAAGACAAACTGCTGAACATGTATTGACTTTACTTTCAGCTCAGCCTCATTCATTAGTTCTTACAGTTCAACTTTTCCACTTTTTCCAAAGTTAACGACAATGCAAAATAAAAAAATTACCTGGTCTTGTGATGATTTGATTCAGAAGTTGCTGAAATGTTGCCATTTTACGTTTCTGCAAACAACTGATGTGTATATTGTCATGTTTGTTAAACTGAAAATACAACTAAACAATACTGGTGAATACGTTGTATGTCATCATTATAGTATTTTAACTGCTCATGGCATTGGTCAGAGATTAAGTCTATATGTAACAATGTCCATGGTTAGATTTAAACACTGACAGCACTTGGTTAGGTTTAGGGAAAGACACCAGGGCTTGGTTTAATACAAAAAACGTCCACCAACATGTGATTAAAAAAGACTCACAATGTTCTTTAGAATATGTAAGGCTTCAATATCTGAGATTCATGAATTTTGTGTGATAATGATACACAATATAAGATCTTTGATAAACTGAGAAAACTATAAGCAAGCGTGTTAGCTAATTGTACATTTTCTAGCTATGTGTAAGCTGTTAAATTGCTATTATAGTCAACAAATGCACCTTATACTAAGAGCGAAGAGAGTGTTTAATATCATGTGAATGTAAATTGAGTTACATGAGCAGTTTGGTGACAGTGCTGTATTGTGCTAACTTGTGCTAGCAGTGCTTTATAACTGTTAGCTAAACATGGAGCTTTACTCGTGTGTATTAAGTATCATAACAGCAGTGGCTGTGAAAAAAGTAACAAAGTTCATGATTATTTCTGTTTACTGACATACACACAGAATAAAATGAAGACTGCTTCATCAATGTTCTTACTGACACCATCTGAACTTGGCACTTTAAATTAGTTAGTAACTCAATAACAAATGACTGTATTTTACACTTTTCAATTACCTTGCCAAATAGTGAGTCTCAGTGTATGGAACTTGTGCTAAGTGTTCACAATATAATTAATAACTTACTTATAAACCATGTGTAAATTCTTTATTAGGGTACTCTTATTATAAGTGGTACTGCCTATCTGGTTCAAAGACTGTGGCTGATGCAGGAAACTGAGAGTGAAACATTTTATCCATCTGACTCACGTACATGTCGCCGCTTGGAGATCAGGATAGTACAAAGCCTCTGTGAGGCCACGCTGGGAACAGGCCAGGATCAGACAGCTCAGAGTCTGGCTACAGAGCATTGAAATCCAGGAAGAGGGTTTCATGGCTAAGTGGGGCTAAGCAGAGGAGAGCAGGGAGTGTTAGAATCATTTCATGGAGCATTTGTCAGAGGGAAGTTGGACAGAATCCTGTTTGAGTCTGTGCGGGTAGGATTTGGGGCTCCTGGAAGATGTTCTGGTGATGCTCAGTGGAAGTCAAAGAACTGCACTCACTCTGTTCGAGAGCAAATGTTAGGCCTTGGTGGCAACTCAATTTTAGAAGCTCACTAGCTTCTGTACACCATTGTAGCTGCATGTCATTTTATTTAAACTCCAACTTCTGTGTTTGCAAAGGTATGCACTTAAGTGCTGTAGTAATATTTATCTTGGGCCTATATTCCTCTTTTCCATTGTTTCTATTCAAAATACTCCTGTCCTACTTTCCTGCTGTGTCCATCAGTTTTTAAAATAGGAAATGACACAATGAGAGCTTAGAGTCATATTTGAGTTGGAAAACCAACCGACTAGTCATTGTATGTTTCTGCAAACTACAGATATGTATAATGTCAAAGTTTAGGAACCAAAAATATTCTTCATATGACTATTTCTGCATACGTTGTACAGTACATGCATGTTTTAGTGTTTTACTTCTGTTTCACCCAACCACCTCACTAGGTGGTTGGGTGAATGGAGGGTTTACACAATCCAGGAGTTTAGCACCAGAGACTGGAGTTCACATCCTGACTGTAAGGTTTTAGCTTACAGTCAGTAATAAATAATAATAATTACTGTAAGCAATAAAATGCTTTAGTTAATGTTTTTAAAAGATTGTGCTTTGGTTTAAATATTGTTAAATTCATTGTGAGTCATGTGGTTTTTAATATGTAAGACTCACGTATCCATGTGTGCTTATGTGAAGTTTATGTTGGAGTTTGTGTTCTGCTGGGAGACGGTCATTTGTTGACATTAGCCGACTCCATTTAAGGTCTAAGATAATGGTAGCTAATGTTGCACACTGTTGCTGCTGTAGAGGAGAATAATACAGGAAGAAGAACTTTGGAGTGAGCATAAGGATTTTCTCAACAAAAACAACCCAAATCCTCTACATAGAAATCCCTGTACATGTTGTTAAGGATGTAGGCAACCGAGATAGTGGCTAAGTTGTGCCTAACATTGCCCCTTAGCTAGCTGTTTTAAAATCACTGTTAACCATGGCCTCTTGGGGCTTATTGCTTTAGGAACTAGATACTGTAGGTTGAAACAATATTGTTTTGTCAATCATTAAAGATACAAAATTTAACATTCAAAATACCTTTGTTATTAATGACACCGGTGGCTGTGAAGTTAACTGCTGTTAGCATCATGGAGCTTCCACTAGCATGTGTTCTAGCAATGTGTTCTTTGAACTCAATTTCTAAGTTAATGATAGCTAATGTTGCACACTGATGCCGTTCTAGAGGAGTCGAAGCAAGCATAAATATTCATTTTCGTATATTATTGTACCTTTAAGTACATATTTATTTAATTAGTAAAACTGCAGGAAATCAGCCAAACCTGGTTCAAACACAGCTGCCTGCTATTCATTTAGAGATGGAAGGACAAGTTTACTAAAACAAGACGAAAAATATAATGTTTACAGTCAGTTCACTCATTGGAAATAAAAAAGCATGGATGTACTTTATCCATATTGTTACACATTGTACCTTTAATGGAGAGTAGGAAAGCATACATGAAAACGGTACAGGTCATTACTTTAATAATAATTAAACTTGAATTAATTAATTTAATACAGCTATCGTAAATAGTGTAGCTGTTGTGTTTATATATCTAAATAATGAACATGTTCATGTTAGGCTGAAGGAAATGGATGGTATTACACCTTTGCACTTATGAAAAAATGTTTGGATAGAAGTACTTATTTACTTATTTTTATCAACACAAAAAATAGTTTCTAATTCCACGTTGTACTCTTGCTTCTACTTTTGTCAGTTTGCAGGTGTTGTGTGGTTGTGTGGATCATGTCATTAGCACCTGTTGTCACTATTATTCAATTAAGACACACCTCCGGTTGGGTTCACATCTGAAAAGTCACATGATACTGTCTGCTGTTCTGGACAAAGAGGAAAACCTATAAATGGCATAAATGGTTCTGTTTCATTTATGTTCTGAAAACCGTCTAACTTCAAAAAAGGAGAACTTTCTGCAAGCTTTTAGCTGTGTGAACTTTGCTTTTGTGTAAAATCCACTTCAGACTCACCATGGCTGCTGGTCTCTGCACACAGGGAAGCTTTTACAGTCATCTTTCAAGCAGCAGGTGAGTGATTAACATGTAAAGGAACGATTCAGGAGTGGACACTAAGCACAGCTTAACACTGAGGTGTAAACCTAAAAAGATGAATGTACAGATAAAATGTTCAACCTTTTTCTCAGCAAGTTCACATGTGAATCTAAATGACTAATCAGCTACATGGTAATTGAAATCCAGCTCATGTGGAAAGTGTACGGATGGTTAGTTGAAGCGTGGACCTTTCATGATTCTTAAATGCGTCTTACACACTGAAGCATTTTTTAACATAATGATGATGTTGGTTCAGGCTTTGTGGAATGGATGACACAGCCTAGATTAGACTTTTTAATCACTTAAAACAACAGATGAATATTAATTTGTCTGGGGGAAGTTCGTGCACAGAAAATGTTGACACCTTGATGCTTCTGTGCACCTTGTGGCATTTCAGTGTTTTTTTTTGTGATGTATCAATGTGGCTCATTTTGATGGTTTGCCAGAAATTCCTCCACAGTGACCTCTTACATTTTTTTTTTTAATTAAGCCCCAAGGTTTCAACCAAATTTGGTAGATGCGTGTGTCCTGTCTAGACTTATAAAAAAAAGCCTCTTGGACCCATACCTTACACCCAACAGGAAGTCAGCCATTTTGGATTGAATATGCCATATCCCTTCAACTGTGGCCGGCCCTGATCATCACTGCTTGCAGTTGTAATTATTTTCATTGCAGTGAATAAAATTATTTTTTCACTGATTTACTATTAATTTGTATTAACTATAATAACCCTGGTCACACATAGGAATTAATTCACTCCCCTGCTGAGAGTATTCTCATTATGTTTTTGTTTGTAGATTTCAGCTGTAGTGTGGTGTGCATTTAGCCTGAGGATAACAAACCACATATCATGGTTTGGTAAACAAAGCCCTTCCAGTCTCCAATTAGAGGAGCTAAACAGGAAAAGACTTCAGATTTAGTCAATAACATGACATGGTACATTCAGTGTGTCTAAATCCTGTTGTGTTCTTGTTCTGTATATCTGTTTGAACTGGAACTTAGCCCTGGTTGTATTGTGACTGACAGTCTCTTCATTAACTATGTAGATGACCTGTTGCTTTTATAAGTTACAGTACACAGGCTGAGATGCTCGGGTCTGACCCGGTGCTGCTCAGTTGCCGTCGCCCATCCTGCAGCTTCCTGTCCTCATTTTTAAACCTGTAGTAAAGGAGGCAGAAAAAGATGCTTCACTTCTTTCCATTAAAGGAAATGACCTCAGGGTTCAGGCCACAGTTTTACGAGGCACAGACAAGTATATGGTATACGGTCGAAGCAGATGTTGTGTGATCACAGGGCAGAGGCGAGAGGTGAGGGGGGAAGTACCACCACCTGTGGAAGGAGGCGCCGCTGTGGGTGACCATCTGCTAGGAGTTCTCCAACTCATTATCATATGCATATATACTCTGTATGTGTGTGTGAGGGTGGGAGAGGGGCAGTGGTTTCTTCTGCTTTTATAAAAAACTAAATAAATAATGAGTATCAAGAATAAAGAACTGTTAGCTAAAGGATGAGGCTGGAATTTTCTATTTTCATGGATGTCATAAAAAGACAAACAATCAATGAATGAGTCTGTAACATTGTATTTTTCCGTCTTTGTCTATTGCATGTTCTGGCTAAAGACATAAAGGTGTAAAAAATGTATCAAAATCATATACAGTTGTATTTATCTCATATAAATGTTAAGTAGGTTCCTAAAACAGCTGGACATGGTTGTTTGAGGAAAGAAATACTGTTTTTGAGTAAACTTGATCTTGCATCTGTAAATGAATGTCAGACAGCTGGGTTTGAAGTGGATTTGACTGATTTCAGCTCTTTCACACTGGCAATAGGTTTTATGTTTTCAGGTTTGTCCCTCATTCACAACATGTACATCCAGTCCATTCTTGTGAACGCGATATCTCAAGAATCGCGTTCTTGATGACATTTTGTCAAATCAACAAACGTTGACTTGGATTCAAGAATGAGATGATTAGAATTTGGTGATAAAAGGTCAAGGACACTGAGACCTTAACCCAAAGCTTCATACTGTATTTATTATTACACACAAAAGTGTAATATGATAAAATAATGGTGTGATGACATTTTAAGACATTTTCTATTTAAAAAGCAACATCATAATGTTCCATAAAACCCTGTCCATTCAACACCAAACACAAACTTCATGCAAGCACACAAGCACATGTGAATCTTACATATTGAACCTTTAAAGGATGTCTTTAGTAGAGAGACTGACTAATCAGTTTGGCTGAGTAATCAGCACCGATAGGACATTTTACAAGCTATCAGTATCAACAGAACTTCACTCCGATAGTGGCTGATAGTTAATATTAGACTTCTAAACTGCAACTACTGAATAAGTAATCAGTTCTACAACTGCAGACGTATCTCTTTGCACGACTACCATTATTTCCTGTCTTCTTTCTTCTTCCTACTTTCTGATTTGAGATGCTGATAATAAAAAAGGACTATCTGACCTAGCCCTTTTATCTTCCACCTGCTTCCATTCATCCTAGTCTTTACGTCTGGGCGAGGAGCAACGAGACAGGAAACGTCTTTTTCAAGTGGAACTCCACAAGCCGCAGTGCGACAGACTCCGCCGGCTCGGTTCACTTTTCCTTTTGAGGGCGACTTAATTCACCACAATAGACTTCTGGATGAACCCTCAGCAGAGTGTGATTAATTCTGAATCAGTGGACAAGGTGTCACTTTTTCTTTTTTTCCCCATCCACCACCTGATGCTAGTAGATTTTTTTTTTCTTTTTTCCCTTCTTACATCTCACTTGAAACTAGCAGATGCTCTATTTCAGAGCAGATGCCCATTCAGAACCCGAGCAACTGGATCTGCTTCTTTTGTGTTATTGACAATGAGATGCGTAGATGTTGCTGAGGGTGGACAGCGGAGTGAGTTCTGTGATGGTGCCAGTAGGGATGAAGATTAATGACACCACCAGGCCTGTGTCTCCTGTTTAATAATGCTTATTCATCACTGTCACCGTGTATGACGGCCCTGCACTGAGCAAACACGCACACAAAAATGGCATAAACACACACATTATTCTACATACAGACATGCACATACGTTAGAAGCAGGATGACAAATTATTTTTTCCCACTTCATGTTTGCCTCTTACATTTTTTGTGTGTGCTGGACATAAAGTCCCTGTCTCCGTGTGTTCATAAGTGTTTTTTTTCCCTTGCAGTGGTCTGCGTTTATATAGATTTGCATCCAATTCCACAAAACAAGCTTATCACAGGGACTTGTGGAGCGCGTATAAACATCTTTTATGTGATTTGAAAGCACAGTGCACAACCATATGCCTCCCAGAAGAGATGAAAGGAGGCTAGAAATGAAGAGAAAGAACCGAATGAGGAAAAAATAAGGGACCTCTGGCCCTGTACTGCTGTGCGAATGAAAGCCATTTTGTCTTCTGTGTTTCTGCTCTTGTCTGTTCCCTCTCACTGTGTTTGTGTGTGTGTACTGGCCTCTTCTCTCTCAGCCTTCACTTTTCTTGCACAGGCATTTCTCTTCCTAATAGAAAATAAAGACTGGAGAGTGGCCAAGATAAGGGCTCCAAATGAAAAACATGAAGCCAGTGACCTGAGGCCGTGGCCTGTCCATCCATAGGCCCCAAGGCCTGCAGACACCCGGCTCTCCTCTACGGCTACCGGCGATGTCCACATGGTTAAGAATATGTTATAAAGACATTAGGGCAATGGTTTGGAAGGTGTCTGGCCTTTTTTAGTTGGATGGTCACTCTGCGGTGATTAGTAATTTCACTCTGTGGCTACACTGCAAAAACTCAAAATCTTACCAAGTATATTTTCCCCTTTTGTAGGCAAAATATCTCATCACACTTAATATAAGACAAAATCACCTAAAGAGTAACATTTCAGTCTGATATAAGAACTTGTTTTTAGACAGTGGGTCTTGAATATCTTAAGTGAAAAAGTCTTGAAAACATCTTACTGTGAGTCATATCTCAGATGAAACAAGCTTTTTTTTGACATGTCAGAAGGTTTTTCAGCTGCAGTGTTATTTGCAAAAGATAAATAATCTTGTTTCAAGAAATACACTTAACTTGAATTAAGACAACAAATCTACTGCATTGAAAACTGCAGGCCACCATGCCCAATTCACACAATGAATGTTTTGGAGGCCCAGACATGAACAGTAAATTGTCACACTGGTGATAATTAAAAACAGCAATTTCAGATGCAGCTTCCTCAGTGCTGAAAACTTTGTCAGAAGGTTGCTTTGTAAAGTTATGCATTTATAAACAACCCTCTTACCCTCTGGTTCCAAAATGATCCTTGAAACTAAAGTACATTATCCTGACAGAAGGATGTCTGTGTTATGTGCAAAAGGAAAAAGACCCTAATGCCTAGTTGAAGAAGTAGCCTCTCTCCTGTCCAGTCCTGATTGTGAGTCCATCCAGTTGGTTCCTGACAGAGCGTGCTTTATACCTCATGGCCTACTATTATACCCCACACCTTACATACCCAAAGTGTGTATCCACTCTGTTTTCAGTCATACATGTCCTCTTGGACATGAGAAAGATCTCACATCATCTTACAAGAAGAGCATGGCTGAGTGGAGAGCTTTTAGTGGCCAATAAAAACCAGTGGTCAGATGTGGACTATAGGATAGCACTTCGTGTCTCCCTACAAGGCTACTAGTCACACTCATTGCTACTGATTCTTGGTTGGAATTTGACCAAGACATCAATGATATATTGTCCATCGAAAACACAAAGTGCATTTTGTCTCCTCTACTTCACACGACTTGGCATTTTCTCCTCCTGCTGAAAATAAAAAGAGCCAGTATCCACTGATATAACAAACAAGTTTGTCAAATGTTCGTGTTCATGTTAATGTAAACCCAAAACCTTTTATTTGAATGTTACAATAATAAGCACGTTGTATAGGATGTTACAGGTTGAGCAGTTTTCATGTGCCTAGTAGTGTATCTGACGATGCTTTAAGTGTACCTGTGTAAAGCACAGGTTTTGCAGGTGTAATGAGGGGCACATTGGTCAGATGTTTGGCTCTGACTTTAACTCACTCACATATTTGGCCCGTTCTGCTATGTTTTCATATTACAGCTCCATACAAACTCTCTTTCTTTTATACAGTCCTCTCTGTTCATGGGAATTTTTGCTGGTTTAATGTGTAGTACCATACTTATTTTTGTTCACAGTGTTTGCTGTGTTGTTTTATAGGCACTTGCAGTTGAACATAAAATATGTTAAATTCATGTTTGCATGAGCTAAAGTGTTTTCCTCTGTTGCAACCAAGTGGCAAGGGACTCAGTAAGCTAGCGCTTAGCATTAGCTCACCTTTGGCGTCTCGGGCTCCTGTAGTTTCACCCCTTTTGTCCAAATATGGTCATGTCCGGCTCCAAAAAGCAAACATGGCGACGGTCAAATCGCAAACTACTGGCTTCAAAACAGCAGTTCAGAAACCAATGGGTGGCATCATGGTTCCTCGGTCTAATAATATTTACAGTCTATGGTTGCAACTCTGTTAAAAATAACAGTCAATAGTGAAACTTATTTTAACGTTGGTTCATATACTGAGGCGGTTAATGCTAATGCTAGTTAGCTGTTAGCCTCGTTAGAGGTCCGGGAAAAGATGGCGTGTGTGAGAATGACACCATGCACCTGAGTTTCTGAGTGAGTATGGACAATATGAACTATTATTACATGAACATTAAGGAGTTAAGATGAAAAGAGAGTTTCTTGGTGGTTATGACTTTTGATTAGTGTTCTTCCTTGTGATTCTTCATAGGCCTTCGTGTGCTGCCAAACACACACCGCTGTTGCTGTGAAGTGCTCAGGACTGAACACTGCATGTTAGAGAACACTGCTTACTGCATCAGCATGTGGATGGTGTCTCTGGATGTGTCTCTTCATCACACCATAATGGATGTCACTGGACATGAAGGTTGGACTCCTAGAAGTTTCTAAGTGACTCAGGGAACAGTGAGTGCTAGGGCTGGATGATATGGACAAAAAAATTCAAATCTAGAGTTTTCTCAGTATGATGGACGAGTCATGATTTAAATCATTTCATCATCATTTTTGTTAAAACCATATACTTCATATGCATAATAACAAACAATAACAAAAAAGCAGCATTTGCAAGGATTGTCAATGAGCATTGTTTGTGTGTGCGTGCATGCGTGCATGTGTCTGTCTTTGTGTGTGTGTGTGTCTGTTTGTGTGTGTGTTTGTGTGTGTGTGTCTGTTTGTGTGTGTGTCTGTGTGTGTGTGTGTGTGTGTGTGTGTGTGTCTGTGTGTCTGTTTGTGTGTATGTGTCTGTGTGTCTGTTTGTGTGTGTGTCTGTGTGTGTTTGTGTGTGTGTGTGTGTGTGTGTGTGTCTGTGTGTGTGTCTGTGTGTCTCTTTGTGTGTGTGTCTGTGTGTCTGTTTGTGTGTGTGTGTGTCTGTTTGTGTGTGTGTGTGTGTGTGTGTGTGTCTGTGTGTCTGTTTGTGTGTGTGTGTGTGTGTGTGTCTGTGTGTCTGTTTGTGTGTGTGTCTGTGTGTGTGTGTGTGTGTGTGTGTGTGTGTGTCTGTGTGTCTGTTTGTGTGTGTGTCTGTGTGTGTGTGTGTGTCTGTTTGTGTGTGTGTCTGTGTGTGTGTGTGTGTGTGTGTGTCTGTGTGTGTGTGTGTGTGTGTGTGTGTGTCTGTTTGTGTGTGTGTCTGTTTGTGTGTGCGCACATCTGGACGGAACTCCACCGTGCGGGATACAGAAAGCAGAGGAGAATTGTAAATGCGCAACCATTTAGAGACAGAAATGACAAATAACATAAGGCTATTTATAGTTTGTTTAATAAAAGGACAAGGTATAGACCTGTTCTGTAAGAAAGGTATCCTTAAATCACTTCTGTTGTGATCTGGCGCTGTATAGAAGATAATATAACAGTAGGGGAAACACTGAATCACTTTTTAGAATATGTGCCAAACCTATTCATGTAACTATGTTATAGATAATATGTCAAAAAGTCACACACCCCTTCTCTTTGTGCTGTTGGTTCTTCCAATGCTTCATTCATGTAGTCGACTCAGAGAACCAGAGTTACAGCCAGTGCGTTCATGCATATCACTCTGCTGCGTCACAACGACGTATTAATGTGTTGCTGAAGTGGGTAGTGAAGTATCAACTCTCTTCTCAAATTCATGAAAATGAAATGTACTTAGTTATAAACACATTTGCGAGAAATAGGCACAGTTTGCTTTGTATGATGCCTAGTTCAAGCTAAAGTCAGTAGACATTGTTTTTATCTTTCTGCTGGTCATGGCTTGCGTTAGCGTGGCATCCTTTTTAATATAAGTAAAGGAAGATGTATGAATCTAAATGGCAGCTGATAGTTTTACCTTCACTATCACAGGTTATAGTTATAGTAAAACACTGAATTCAGTTTGACATTGTCCTGTACATACAGCTGCAGTGTTTTCATTAATTACATAGACTGTGGTGGACTAATTTAGAGTTTTCTAATGAATTCAAAACGTTTTTTACACTTTAGCATAACTCTAAAGTTCAGAGTTCAGAAACTGAACATGCAGCTCACAGACGGTAATTCATTCTTTTTTTCTCAGCAGCAAAACAACACGTCACACAAACTCTGTAAATGGACTGACATAAACTCGCTAGCCTACAAGTGACATTAATGCTACAAACCCAGAGGTCAGTGCAACACCTACGTGCAACACTCACACACCGAAATTACAATGACAAATTAGTCATTTAAAATGAATGTCAGCTGAGCAGAAAAGTTGACAGTACTGTTATTTATTTTTTTAATGACACGATCTTTACGATCCCTCTGAAAAATAGATCATATGACAAATTAAGATCGATCACAATCTAAGATGGTGAGATCGCCTAGACC
>JAPQRN010000127.1:0-20243 GCA_037367275.1 Coranthus polyacanthus | reverse complement strand
GGCAATTCAGTTATCTAGGATTTTATTTTTACATGATTTAGACATTACTTCCATTTCCTGTCTGTTCATTCTCCAACTGTCTGTCTTACATGAAACGTCGGAGTAAACTTTCAACAATGCTCTGATAAATCGATCACAGATATGAAGTCTGTGGTTGATGCCTTAAGCAATCTTAAAACTACATTTTGTGATCCAACAACAGCAGTTTTAAAAAAATTCTATCTTATAGTTGTTTGTTCACTCCTCCGAGCTGGATAAATGACATGCGTCTCTATGTGCAGCTGAGGAAGGCTCGTTTCAGTGTTAACAGTACATTACCATAATGTGTATTGTAACTGTATAAAATGCACTATGATCTCCTGCAGTCACAGTAAGTTACTGTAAACAGGGTATCATAGTATACTGCTGCAACATTGACACCAGTGTGTTACCTCAAAGTGCCTACATTAAGTCTAACAGTGCAGTGTAAAGGGACAGCACCAACTTAACTCTCCTCCAAACTCACAGCTATTTCAGTTGGAGGGCGCTGAGGTACATGAGAGTCATTACTGTTCTGGGACAGATTGCAGACTTCATAATTAATGAGGGGGCACTTACTGATGACCATATAGTTAATTTGCCATAGCCAGGAGCATTTTAATAACAGCATTCATGTCCTTTGAAGTTGTGTAAGGACAATGGAAAACTCACACAGTTTAATTAAACCTAGTACAGTTTAAGTAAAACAGAATTTTTACATTCCTTGTTCTTATTTTTTCCACTCTATGTGTGAACTTCCTAATGAGACAATGAAAAAGTCATCTGGGATAAACTTTTGATGATTAATGGTTTGTTAACAGTTTCACCCTCCATCTTTGATATGATTCTTTCCTTTTCTTTATTCGACAAGGTCAGAGATAATGATGCTACTGTGGAATCCAGGTGACTGCCTTCAACAATGCTCCAGCTGTCCCTGTGTTTGTGTCTATTTGTTGATTGGGTAGGTTATTGTTAGCTATAATTAGGAAGGCACATATGGAAGCTTGAAGCTCTGTAGTGGCCTATCTAAAAATTAATTTACAGCAGCACAGTCACTTCAGTTTACCATCACTGTAAGTCACAGGGGAAACTGAATGCAACTTCAAATGCTTTTTAATTGTATGATGAGATTTATTACTTTGTGACCACATGATTACAAAAAGATTTCTACACTAACGAAAGTTTAATGTGTCCTGTAGGATTTTTTTCAGCAGTGAGGGGAAAGGGTTTTTTTGTGCAACAATTATTTTGTACCTAAGGGGGCATGCATTTGTGTACATGCCCCCTTAGGTACAAAATAATTATTGCACAGATAATTGCATGCAATAATTCTTTTTGTATTAAATAATTAAAGTAAAGTGCTCAAACTTTATATTGCTATAAAGCTAACAACCTACTTGTATATGTGTGTATATATATGTTTATACAACGTATCACATGGCATCACTTTACTGAGTAAGGACTCTACAATGAAACAATGACAGGATAAAGAGCTGGACATTGAAATAACTGGAGACATGTGGCAACATGTTTGGGAGATACTGTTGTCCTCCACCAACTCCTGGACCTGGACAGACTTCTGTTGGAAAAACTTGATTTGCTTTTTTATCACTCCTAAACAGAAGTCTAACCAAACTGGTAATCAACTGAACTGTTGAATGTGGAGATATATTGGATGATCATGCTCATGTCTTCTGGGCTTGCACCCATCGAGTCTATAACAACGAGTCGATGTTACTTCCTTCATGACTATGAATAAAACTACTATGTTACATTATTGATAAGATTTAAGACTGCTGAGTGAGATACAGAGATAAATGGGGGTTTAAACCATAATACATGGAATAACCCACACACAGGGTTTTAGTGTTTATATATTTATTGATTGTTTAATTGTTGTAGTGTGCTTTTTGTTACTGTTGTAGCTCAGTCCAGGGTGTAGAATGGTTCACTTTGTTAAAAACATCACATATTAATGTACGGCTTAATAAAGCATTTGTTGTTGTTGAGCATTATAAATGAAGCTAATGCTAACAGTAAAATTGAACATTGAATGGTAAAACACATATACACCGAGAGCCCAGGTTGATACCACTCTGTCCTGATGATGACAGAGAACATTACTTGACAACATTTGAAAGAATGGGCATTCTGCCGTTGACTGAAGGAAGAGTGGGCTATTGAACTGGTTCCCTTGCTAACAGGTAAGGAACAGGGTACCTATGTGCTCATGGACATTTCAGAGCTGAAGACTACTAAAAAGGTTAAAGCTCTTTTAGGCAAATAAGAGATCACAGCCGACACCTACAGAAGACAGTTTTGTTCCCTGGATGTTTATCAGGACGAAACCCATGTGAACTCTGTTTGTTTAAAATGGGTTAAACCAGAGAACTCCACAGTGAGAGACATTTCTGAGTTGCTGATTATGGAGCAGTTCCTGAAGATGGTGGACTCAGCACTGGAGGTCTGCATCCATGAGTCAGACCCAAAAACTGCAGAAGACGCTGTTTGGTTTGTAGAGGTTTTTCTGTCAGCCAGATCTGGGAGCAGCTGACCTACCTTCAGCCCTGACAACTACTTCACCACACACAGTAAGTCTGATGGAGTTGAAAGGGGGTGGACAGTTTAGGTTAGACCTCATTCTAGTTCCAATTCCAGTTCCGCATTCTAGGTGGTCAGACTTAACCCAGTAGCTTTAGTTCCCAAACTGCCATATCCAGTCATCCTTGGTAATGATGCTAGACCTGATACAGCAGGCCAGAAATAAACAGCTGACCAGTGAGGGACAAGTAGAAGGCATGATTGAGGCACCAGTACAAGGGGTGAGCAGCAACTAGGTCTATCTGCAGTCATAGATTTCAACATGGTCACAACTAGAGCTTTTATGAGGCTGAGTGGAGGCTGGTCAAATAAAGGCTGACCAGCCTCCAAAGGCTCAGAGAAGGAGAGAAAAGGTTTTGGTTATGGGCAGGAAATAGTGTGAGGAGGTAACCCAGCCCAGCCAGCCTTTAGATTTTAACATCCCTATTTCAATGCTAAAACCATGGTTTGACAATGTCTCAGAGGTTGACAGTGAGAGGCAGGGCAGAGCAGACTGTTTAGCCGAAGCTTGCTTTGTGTTTAAAATACTATTCTCTATCAGTGTCTTAGTTTTACCACAGAGCCTAACACAGAAAGTCATGAAGCAGGCCAGTGTTCCAAAAATCCCTCAATAGAATTACCAGGAGGCTTGTGTGGCAGGAATATACACCCAGAATACAGATTTTTGTGCTTCATGTGAAACATGTCAGCTAACATCACGTTGGGGAGTAGCCCATACACCTTTACAGACATTGCCTGTTAGTGAAACACCTTTTGACAGAATAGGTATGGATATAGTGGACCCCTATGAGAGAAGCTCCTCAGGTAATAGATACATTTTTGTGATTATGCTACCCGTTACCCAGAAGCCTTTCCCCTCAGATCTGTCAAGGCCATTCAGGTTGCAAATTGTCTCGTGCAACTGTTTTCAAGGTAGGCATACCTAGAGAGGTCCTTACAGACCGTGGCACAAACTTTCTGTCCAAACTGTTGCAGCAAGTATAGGAGTAAAGGGCATTAAGACCACTCCATACTATGCCCAGATGGACGGACATGGAGAGGACAGGTGGAGAGGTTTAACCAGACTCTTAAGAACATGCTTAAGAGTCTGGTTCTGACACACAGGTTCTGACTGGGACCAATGGCAGTCATATCTGCTTTTTGCTTATTGTAAGGTGCCCCAGGCTTCAACAGGATTCTCATCCTTCAAGCTTCTCTCTGGACGTCAGGTGAGGGGGCCACTGAATCTTCTGAAGGAGCACTGGGATCAACTGCAGATCAGGACAATGTTGTTTCCTATGTGATAAAAAAAATGACAGAGACTGGACCAGATGACTGCTCTAGTCCAGGAGCACATGAGGACTGCACAGGCCAACCAAAAGACCTGGTATGACAGAAAGGCCAGAAACAAGACTTCACCCAGGCCAGAGGGTGTTGCTGCTTCTCCCAACCAGTGACAGTAAACCATTGGCCAGATGACAGGGCCAGATCACCAATATGAACTTGACATACCTGAGAAACTGAAAAACATCAGTGTTTCCATGTCAACCTTTTGTAGGCATTTCAGGTGCCTTCACAGTCAAGCCAGCAGCCACTGCAGCAGCAGCCCATACAGCAGCAGCTCTTCATCTGCGCCACTGACAGGGAGGAAGAGAGAGAGCAGTCATCCCCATGTCCAACCTGTCTAGAGCAGTTAGATAAAAGCATTGCTAGGTCCAGAGCTGTTCCAATGGAAATCTGGCTTCACAACTCTGATCCAGTACAAAGTCCATTTTTAAGGAAAATGCTATTCCCTGCAGGAGGTGCTGCAGGATCCCTGAACATCTGGTCCCAAACCGTAAGAAAGAGAGTGAGCTGATATTTCATTTGCGGATAACAGAAGTCTCAACCAGTGAGCAGTGTAGCCCTATTGAGTTGGTCCCTAAAAAATGGTTCCCTGAGGTTCTGCATTGATGTCAGGTACCTCAAAGAAGTTTCAATGTTTGAGTCCTACCTCATGAGGCTCAGGTCCTTTGACATCTGCATAAAGATGCAGTACATGTTTTACCAGTTGGTGGTGGCAAGTCTACTGTTCTATGATGTGGTCTACTGGGGAGGCAGCATCAAACAAAAGGATGCAGGGCGGCTGGATAACCTGATAGAGAAAGCTGGCTCAGTGTTTGGAGAGAAGCTAGACTCACTGAGGACTGTGGTGAACAGATGCACAACATTGGAGGACATCTTTTCTAATTCAGATCATCCTCTTCAGCACATTCTGACCAACCAGAGAACTAGCTCTGATGACTCACCTCACTACGATGCAGGACTGAATGTTATAGAACATACGTGGAATATAGACAGGAGACTGAACTGACAACGACTTGCTTAATTTTTACTTTGTTTTTCTCCTCTTCTCTTCTTGAAGCTGATGGATGATGATTATGAATTTCCCCCTGGGGATCAGTAAAGTTTATCTGTATCTGTATTTGTATCTTCAGCCAAACTTGGTAAGAACATGTTCACCTGTGACAGGTCCTCCATGACTTCATGATTGAGTTAAAGTAGTAAAGTATTGATAACACTTAAGACTTTAAAATCATAACACAGGAAACTAGACATGCACTCAAAAGAGGTACTAACCCACATCTGGTACCTGTTTAGAATATCTAACTCAGTTGCCCTTTATATGTAAAAAAAAAAGTCAAAAGTAAAAAAACTGATTTCAAGTTAAAACTTTCAAGTTTATGGTCAAAGTCTGACTGGAGATACCAAAAAATGGCTGGAGGTTTAAAAGGTCAAAAGTGCAAAATGAAGGTCAGGGGATCAAGTTAAAGGTCAAACAGTCAAGTTTAAGGCTCTCTTAAGTTTAAGTTTAAGGGTCTCACCCTTAATTATTTTTAGTTTATGTTTTATTTTTTATTTTTTTAGTTGTAGTTGTGTTTATCTTGATCAACCTGCATAGTAGATAGTACAAAGGTTTTAAGTAATTGATCCTGTGACCTTGAACTTTGACCTTTTGACCCCAAAATCTATGGGTGATCAGGATGCTTATATACTTGATGGTGACTTGTGCAATTGGTTTGAAGTTGGCTTCGAGAATTATTTTCCACAGCTCCATTGAGTTCTTGATGAGGCTCTTAGAGTCCTGTTGGAGTTATAGGTCCAAGCATTCTAGGATCCATGTGTGAGGCTTTGATTATTGGGCAGTAGTTGGATGGGATTATTCCCTTCTGGAGATCCTTCAGGATCAGGACCACTGGATGGAACCACTCTGGGTGGGTTCTATCCATTAGCAGCTGGTTCATTTGTGCTGCCAGGTGTTCATGGAGTGCTGTTCATTTGCATTGTGCATTCACATCCTCTAGTAGACTTTCAGAGAGTACTTCATTAAGTGTTGGTAAGAGGCTACAGAAGTTGGTTATGATCTTTGGTCTCAGGTCAGATGTGCTTACATTAAGCCTGGCTGCATTGCAGGAGCTTGTTGGGGCTTGGTACCCAATGTCAGGTGGGGATTATGTCTCCCCTCTGACCTGTCGTCCTTTTTCCCCCTTGCTGTAGCATTTATGTTCTCATCAATCTCTAGTTGTGATAGCAGTTGCTGTTTTCCAATATTGGAACACTGAGATACTAGTTGTAAATTTGTTAATCTAGATGTTGAGTTTTGAAGTATAGGTCCCACATCCTCTGCATATAACCCCTCTCATTGGGTTTACTTGTAAAATAGTACTTCATCAGTGCCTTATTCTCTGCTCTTGTTCATTAATATCTTGTTCTTGTTCCAGTAGCGCACTTCTCACCAGGTTGCCCTGGTTCCCCAGCACCTGATGCGGACCTTGTTGACCTGGGCAACGTCTGAGCTGGTGTGACTCATTATTGTGACATTAGATATGAGGTAGGCAGGTAGTGGCCTATATATAAAACCACACTGATTATATATTTACTGTATATGGAGCTTTGTGCTTCTTAATAGAATCTCTTCTATTATTCTGCTTCTTATTGTATAACTAGACACGACTACTGCTTGTCAAGTTTTAAGTAAGTCAACTTTTGCTGTATGGATTTACACTATTTTAAAATTTAAAATATTTTAAATATAAGATTAATATTTATACACAGAATAATTATTGTATTTTACTCCAGACGTGTGTGAGGCTGTCAGTTGTAACTTGAACAGAATATTGAAGAACACAGCTGATTACTTGAAATAACTTGGCAGAACTATGTACAGTTGGAACTGTCAATAGTCGATTAGGGCGTACTGGAATACTCTGGAATACTATAATTTATGGCAATAGCCAACCACCACAGTGAGTGATGCCCTCATATATTTATTGTATATGGTGCAATGTACTTCTTACTTGAATCTTGTCTATTATTCAGCTTCTTAATTAGAATAATTGCAAACAATTATTGTTATTATAATTATTGTTATTATTACATTTTTTAAGTTTTAATTTAAATCCATAATTTTGCTCTGTAGATTTAGATTATTTTAAAGATATAAGATTATTATTTATATACAGAATAATAATTATTGGATTTTACTCCCGACAGATGTGTGTGAGAGATCCTACATTTAAATGTAGGGCAGGCTGTCAGTTGTAACTTGAGCAGACAGCTTCACAATACAAACACCCACTAGCCAAAATCAGGAGGTGCAAACACTCCTTCAGCCCCTCAGCCATGTCATTGCTGAACTTTTATCAGTTTCATCTTAAACACTTCACATTTCACATTTCACATGTTCCTCTATTGTATTTATTGTATTGTTGTTTGACTGTGTATGTGATTAGACTAGTGTGAAGGACCTCATACACCTGTAAGGATAATTATTGATTGACTGATTGATGATTATTACACTTTGCGCATGCATCAGAAGTGACAAAAAATGTTTATAATTCATGGGTCTAGGGTATCAGTGTGTGAAAATGGCTCAACAGCGCCCTGAAGAAAATTTTTAAATTGAAGCCCCTGCATGAGGTTTCACCTTGTTCGGCTAGTTTTTATTTCTTTAAATGAATCACATTTGTCTTGGGCGGTGCTGAGCATATGGTGCAGCAGTGCCTTTGCAAAATAGTGTCAAGGGAGAACTTGTTTCAGTTAAGCATTTGTTTGTGGAGAGGCGAGTTGTTTATATATTTTTTTTAATTTAACCTTTATTTAACTATTATTTTGAGAATAAAACCTCTTTTTTGAGGGGGACCTGGTAAAGAAGGCACACCAATCCATTCAAAATTCATAAAGCATGACACAAATGTATCGAACACAGGTAAAAATAACAGGAACTTGGAAATGGCTTACATTCTGAGCTTATATTCCATTCTCATACTTGTTCAGCTGTCTGACAACATAAACAATAATTCTGCTGTATTAATGGATCAGAGGAAATATTTTCAGAAACACATTTATACTGGTGTCATGTGTATGTGTATGTATGTGGCTGTACTGCAGGTGATGGAGGAGAGTGGAGGGGGAGGGAGGAAAGAAACAGGCTAAAAGGGGAGGAGAGAAACAGAGTGATGGGCTATTAGAGGCAGCATGGTTCAGTTCAGTGTGTGGGACTTAAGGTGCAGGTCACTCATTGAGAACAGGACAGACGAGGAAAAGGGAGAAATTTGTCAATCTGGATATGATTTACTGACACGCAGAAGGAAGGAGCACTTCTACTACAGCAGTCCTACTACTACTGTGTGGACCTTTTTATTTCTCTGGATGGATTTAATCTCAAGACTCAAGACTTTGATGAGATGTTTGAAAGTTTGCTGAAGTAATATGTAGTCAATGTATTGAGAGAGTGCTGAAAAAGAAATCATAATGTGAATTTGACAAGATATCCTACAAGAATCCTATCCTGTCAATGTACAACCGGAGGACTGAACTGTGTACCTCCTGAACTGAGAGACAGAAAATTGTGAAAATTATATATATATATTTTAATACTCTACAAGAAGGCAAATTAACTCTATGGGACTTTCAAAAAACATCTGGTGTCAAATTACATTTTCAGATTTAAATTTATTTGAGAATTTAAATTCTAACCACAGCTCTGTTTCACAGGAACTAGCTACATGACAGATAAGAAACAGTTAAAAGGTGGAGGATCCAGTGACTTCATCCAGAGATAGAAGGATTGAGTGACAAACTCTGAGATAACAGTGAAGAGAAGGGGAAAGAGGGCTCAAAAGTGGAGAAAGGAATCTGAGAAGCTCACATTTCGACAGGAAGGCTGATGGAGACAATTAAACAGAAAATAACAGAAGAGGAGAAACTGAGAAAACTGACGAAAAAAACAAAAACTTGTCAAACAGAAGTGGACAGGAATACAGAGTGAAACCCAGCTGTAGCATGTGTTGATCATGTCATCCGTGAGTGTTCAAGACAGTAATGTGTCTCAAGATAGTGAATGCAGAAACACCAGAGTGAAGAGAACAGTCTGCATCTCCTCTGTAGTAGCTCATGAGGTGAGTGTGTATGGCCATACATTGTAAGTGTCCAGTGCAGAAATAAATGTTTACATCCTGGTACAAAAAAACTCTATAGCTGATGTTCTGTATGTAGGGGATTTTTTTATAAATCTAAACTGTTTAAATTATATTAAGGCTTAAAGTTATGCATACTAAGGTGACATAACAACAGGTTGTTTGCAGATGACGTCATGTCACTGTGTGAACTCCAGGCGGAGGGCAGGGAGTGGTTTTCTACAAAAAAAATACTGTCAAAATGCTTCTTTTTTGAATTGTCACTCCAATCAATTCAGGCAACTACAGGGATCTTTTATCAAGGAAAAACAGATATTGCTCATAAAGGGGGAAATGCAAGAAATTACACACTGGAAAAACGGCATGTATTTAACACAGTTCAACCATGTAGATTTAAAAAAAAAAAAAAACAGCACAAAGTCACTAAGACTTAAATCAGGTTAACAGATGTTCAAAATACATAAAGATTAAATAAAAAATGCACAATATCTTGACTCAGAAATTCAAAGTAGGACATTTCTTTCCACGAGTGTTTGCGGCTGATGCCTGGCTTAGCAGATTCATGGATACGGTTTGTCAAACACAATGTTCTTTTTAAAATTGCTAAAAAACTTCTGTTGAAACTCTAAATCTATCCTCTCTCTTCTGCCTTTTCACCTCACAGAGACATTACTTTATGGATCATTGATTTATTTCATGTGTATTAATTTTCTGTAATTTTTCATTAAGAGAAAATTATTTCAAAGTAATAGTCTCAGGTATTAAAATACCTACAGTGAACACTCTAAGTGGACTAATAACTATACATTAAGTATTTATATGGTGTTTGACTGATTCTGTCAAGGGCTTGCACGTACAGTAAATGTTCTGTAACTTAACCACGTGTTTACTGACATTTCACTGGTCCTTTGAGACTCATAATCCAGTAATTTTAACAATGTAATGTTAATGTCAAGGCACTGCGTTGAATGTTTGTTGTTAAGTTCATCCACAGCTGTCATTTCTCATCTGTAGTTGTTGCCTCATTAGCAGGAAAACTATATATTAATATACTGTGATTTTTTGCTAATACTTTTCTTTATAATATTGTCTAAACTAGCACAATTCACGGTTTCCTATATCTACTCCAGTCTGCTGTTCTTGCCCTCTGCCTCAATTTCGCGCATCACCAGAATCACATGGTTGCAAACAACCTATTCTGTTACGTAGCTTGGAGCCAGACCCATATGTATTTTGAAAGTGATCAGTCAAATCTGAAAATAAATCTGTGGCAGCTGGTGCTAAATCAGAATGGGGGTGCACAAGAGAATATTAACACAGCAGTTATGAATTTGTGTGCAGAGCCAAATGTTATGTTTTGATGTGTCAGTCAGCTGATATTTGTGTTTTGACATCCCATAAGCCCTCCGATTTCAATGTCTGACTAAACTCCACCAACATTTTAATATTTTCTGTGGCTGGAAACTGAAAAAAATTCCATCAAATCAAAGTTTCGCAGGTGCAACTTCTGTGACGGATTCATAGCGTAATTGCCTTTTTAATGTCTGGGATGAAGAGAGCGACACCCTGGGGCAAATCATTAATCCTCCGGTGAGAGCATGGCCACAGGTCACCAAAAGTTTAAGGACCTACTCATTTAAGTCAATTAAGTAAATGTAATTAAGAACAACTTAAATAAGTGTTGACATGACTGCAGGGCACAGAACAAGTAACTTTTTAATTTATATTATTTATTTAAATTTTTATTTCAGAGATATTTGTGATACTTAATATGTTTAATATCATGTCTAAATAGCCTCTATTCCCAAAGCAATTTTAAGAGGGCATTCAGACACTAAAGTTACATCTTAGCATCTAAATAATAATAATAAAAATAAATAATAAATAAAAAATAATAAATTGAAATCTAATAAAAAGGTTTTTACAAGATATGATAGGACACTGACAATAAGACATGCTTGTAATGCTTGCATAATAATTGGTGGGACTTTTTTTTTTTTTATCTCTGCAAACATTCTGCAAACATTATGGTCCAAGCACTGAAGGCAGTGTGAAGGCCCTATTGGATTTCTAAGGATTCTTGCTTTTCTCTCTTATCTTTACCACATTTATGAGGCGAGACAAAATTACTTGATAGTGTCATGGATCAGGTAGGAACCCAAGTGCAGAATGACAGAAGCTGGTGATTTCACAGAGCAAGTGTTTATTGAAATACAACGGAACAGATATACAGGATACACTCACAGCTTGGTTCCAGGCTTGACTTGGCGAGTGGAGACCCACCGAGGCTGACAACTGGATTGCCGTCACCGGGACAGGTGGACGAGTCGGGTGGCCAGGGCGGAAGAGACACTCAGCGGTCAGGGACAGAAGGCTAGTCGAGGTACAGGGAGGCAGACGGAGTACGGCGACCATAGGTAGAAGGCAAGTCAGGGTACCAAGAGACAGGCAGGACTTGGCGGTCGGGGACAGGAGAGCAGGTTCAAAATCCGCGGCTGAAGACAGGCTCGAGAGTCGGGTGCAGGCAGGGTCTGGTACCGGAGATCCTTCAGAAGGGAAGTGCTGGAGAGTCATGAATGATCAATGAACAATCTGGCATGGAGTAAGTGTGGCAGAGGAGCTTAAGTAGTGGCAAGATGATTATGGGCAGCTGGGTGACACAGGTGGCACTGCAGGACATCTTCCGATTTTGAAGGGAAATAAGCTTGATGTGTTTTTCATCTGCTGCACTGTTTCCTTAGCCAACCACTGCATCTATGATCCTCAATGTTTCCCATTTCTTTGTGCTTCTTCAAAAGAGCTTGAACAGCATATCTTGAAGCCCCAGACCTTGCTGATGCAACTGATGCACAACTACCTTGTGTCTTGTTGCTGTGCTCAGTGTTGCCACAGTGTATGACCTGTGACATGAAACTGTCTTCCACTTGTAGCAGAGTTTGGCTGTTCCTCACTCAGTTTTAAGCCTCCTACACAGCTGTTTCTCTTTCAGTTAATGATTGACACTACATGTGAAATTAAAGATTATTTGCACCTGTTTGGTATAATTGGTTGATCATACATCTGACTATAATCTTACAAAATCCCTATAAGAATACCTATAAGTACCTATAAGAATTGAAAGCATTTTGAAAGCATTCTAAGTTTACAGCATTTTTTCCCCACCTGCCTAAAATGTTAGCACAGTACTGTATATATACACATGTGTAATGTAACAGGTAGAGTATAGAAAATCTAGCTACATCTGTCTGTATTTACCAACATCTTAAGGTGTATAAACCTCATTATCACTATAAAACTGAGTGTTAGACCTACAGACAGCAGGCATATTAACAGTCCGGTTATAATGATCATCTGCTTATAGTGATCAATTTGTCCCAGACAGACGTGATCACTATAAGCGGTTTCCACTATACTTGAAGTGGCCAATAGGTGTGTTAAAAGCAGTCTTCTACTCATCTCCCTCCTTAATCCTTACTAGGTGATAGGCATTATGAGATTGAGATTGAGTTTAGGAGGGGCATTAGATATTTGTTATAACAGTTCTATCATTCAGTCCCCTCTGTAGTCAATGCAGGGATGAAGGGTTTTATCTTTCTTGTCAACAAAGAAAAATCCTGCTCCCACAGGAGAAGATGAGGGATGGATTAAGCCACCAGCTAAGGAGTCGGAAATATATGTTTCCATGGCAACACGTTCTGGACAGGACAGATTGTAAAGCTTACTGGATGGTAAAGCTGTGCCAATGAGCAGATCAATAGAACAGTCATAAGGTCTGTGAGGTGGTAATGAGAGGGCTTGATCTTTATTGAACACCTCTTTCAGGTCATGGTATTCTGGTGGAACATTAGTGAGATCAATGGGCTTGGGAGCTGACAGCTTAGAGGAGGTTGAATGACAAAAAGTGCTCCATTTGGTTAGAGAGGGTTGACCAGTCAGTGTTGGGACTGTGGAGCTTTAACCAGGGCAGACTGAGGACTATGGGTGAGGAAGGAGAAGAAATTACATACAGAGAAATAGACTCATGATGTTTTCCTGAAATTAACAGTGAGACAAGGGGCAGTGCGAAGGCCAAGACCTCTTTGGGTTTAACTAGAGGCTCTCGAGGGGGAGATCTGACTGGGCAGCAAAGTCTGCATCAACAAAATTAACATCAGTTCCTCTGTCTATGAGAATCTGAATGGGATGGGAAACTTGTGAGCAGGACACAGTACCTTTAACTTGGAGCTGGGCAGAGATGGGCAGATGGTTGTGTGGTTTACCAGTGCCCCCTTTACTACTGGTGAGCCTCAACTTTTAGCAGCTCAGGACAATGAATGCAGATGAGGCCGGCCTGACCACATTAAATGCAGACATGTAGATGTAGGCATGTAGATGCGCTGGCATTCCTCAGGTGAGAGCCTCATATGTCTGCATGGGCTCCTCAATGCTGGAGTGAGGAATGGCTGCAGAGCTGGAACTGCAGGGAGGAGAAGCGAAGGAGGTGAGGTGGTTGCTTGCTCTGACTGTTGGTGAATCTTGGAGAGGTAAAGGGGAGGAGGTGTCTGCATCTGACTGACCTCTCCCTATGTCTTTCTCTCAAGCGATTGTGTAAATGGATAACAAGTGAACTTAACTCTTAACTCGCCTCATCCTAGGCAGCCAGTTCATCGTTAAGTTCATCATTTAAATCATGATAAAAATTCCTCTCAAAGCCTCCTCATTCCACCTGCTTTTAGCGGCAAGAATGCGGAAGTCAATGGCAAAAACGGAAACCGGATTGAAACCCTGCCTCAAGGAAAGAAGCCGGCCGCTGGCTTCCTTCCCTTTCAGCAGATGATCAACATTTCAGCAATGAAAGACTAGTATGAATGGAAACTTGGCGAATCACTGTTGGACATAGCTATAACCCAGGAAGAAACTTTATCAAATAGTAGACTCTGGACGAATGCAATCTTAGAATGATCTGTGAATAAGTGAGCAACTGCTGATGACTGATGCAAAAACTGCGTGCATAACCCTAGCTCACCTGAGTATCTGTTAGACATGGGAATGAAAGGTTCACAGGGCTGAGTGGACTGAGTAACTTGAACTGGAGGAGCAGATGAATGGGAGGGTGAAGCAGGGGCTGTTGGTGAGGGTGAGCTTGCAGACAGTTGATCCAGATGGCTGCTCATCTGGGTGAAACATGAGGCGAGGTTCCGGATGGAGTCTCGGACTTCTTGCAGAGCCACCTCGTGCTCCCTCATACATGTCGATATGTAATTTGTTGATCAAAAGTGAAAAATTTGCCAGTTATGTTGATGTCACCCACTCTAGCAGCTGAAGATTCCGTCCTATATACTCCCATTATAAACTCAGAAAAGTTTAAAAAATACATAAGACTTAAACTGTGATAATTTAAAAAGTGTAGAAGATATCAAAAAGCTGAATGACAGTATATTAGTTGTTAGGTGATTGTTTGAATGAAGTCTCTGAAAGTATGTGAAAGTAGTCGAAAAGTAGTTTAAAGTGGAGGTGGTCCAAAGGCATTTAAAAGAGTTTCCCATGAAATGTAATAGGAAAAAATGTGTGATAAAAGTTGAATATTTTAAAAAGTATAAAATGTAAAAATGAGAAAAATTATAGGTGGCATATCCTTAAAGAGTTGAACATTTTGATGACACTATTCACAGTAATAAAATAAAGTAGTAAAATTAAGACCCACACTATGGATTGTAGACATCCATCATAGTCAGACTTCTTTGTTGAGTACACATTCAGCATAGTTTAGTCTTCTCAGTCCTCCTGACTGTCCTTGACTGTTTGCTGCTACACACTAATCACACTGCTTACAGCTTAGTCCCCAGAGTCTAGATGTGTATGTTTAGCTTCATATAGTGCTATTGGACATGGCCCATTTTCATGCATAGGTGCAACTATCCATCTGAAATGGCTAATAAAGCTATGAGCTATTTGTTGTGTCAACACATCTATGAAGTTCTCCGTGACTTCAAACTAGAATTAAATTTACTGAACTGAGGAACTTACCACAAATCAAAGACCGTGCCCTCAAAATTAGACTGAAACTAATTTCCATAATTGTATGATCGGTGACTCTTTATTCAACATGTAACTTTCTTATTCTTCTTCCCTACATTTTTTGATTCATAACTACTTCAGCATACTTTTTATGATTAAATTATTCAGCTACCAAAATGTTCAGTTCTTTAAGGACATTAATGCTTACTTTTCTACCCCTAAAACTTTTATAAAATATATATATATGGGCCATTCTAATGAATTGGTTCAAATTCAGAGTTAGAATTTTTGTGAAATGTGTATGCTATTTGGGAAAAACCTTTACTATACTTATGTTGCACAAGATCTTATGGGCACATATATAGTAATTGAACAGTCAACCTTCACATTGTATTTTCTAACTTAAAAAAAATATTTTTCATTTCTTAAAATTTGTCACAACCAAAATACAGACTTATATTAGAATAAAAATAATTACACTAACCTATTCATATTTTTCTATTCCCTACTGTACAGAGTATTTTTAATAATTAATATATATGGGTTCTGCATCAAAATTAATTTAAATGATTTTTTAGCAGAATTTTAATATTAATTTTTTCTAAATGTACCAAAATTTAAACGCCGTATGATGTATAAAGTTGATTCATGATTCATCACTGCTTATCAAAGCACACATACACTTAACCAATCATTATCATACCATCTGGGCTGATGATTCAGTAATTTTATTTTTGTTAGAACACCTGTTTTTTCGGTAGTGACTGCACTGTTTCAGTAGTGACCATACTGTTGCTGTAGTTACAGTCGTACTTTTTTTGAGAGTGGAATCCCAATCACTTAACTCTTTTTGCTATATTTTAACTTTTTACATGTCTTACAACTGAAACTTATTTATTATAACAATGGTTTATCTTCCAGATGAATTTTTTATTGGAATGACAAACAATAATGTTCAATAGTCAATGAAATAATTTTTTTGTGTGGCAAACCATTTAACAAAACCATGTTTTCAATACTGCAGGGCATCACTGCATGACATTTTTAAGTAAAAACAGTAAGGTGCAATCATTAAAATAAAGTTTTGCAACTTAAACAGTGTTCATTCAAGGCAGACTATATGCTTTACAAGCATATAAAAAGAAAGAAAAGCTTATTTTCTCAAAAAGATGAGTTCCTAAATTGTAAACAATGATGTAAAACAATTTTTATTTTTTTGTAACAAACATTTGACAAAAATAAAGTTGTCTAGCTTAGACTTAAGTCTTTCAAAGCAGACTCTCTTCTTAACAAGCATAAACAAGAAATGGAAAGAAAGTAAAGCTTATTCTAACAGACAGCTTCCCAGATTGCAATCTGGGGGGATCTATTATGGTGATGACCTTGTCCCTGGTATAACACATTTTGTCCTCACTCCTTCGCTAGAGGTGCTAGGTGGTGAGGAAGCTCGGCAAAACATCTCCATCTCTCTATGTTTTTCAGAGACATCCTATGTTCTTGCTGTCTTTTCCTCCATGCTCTTCTGACATGTCTTTGCTCTCTGATTGATAAGTCGTTTATGGATTTCAGCTTTCCTTCTTCCTTCTGTGTCTTATTTCTTTCCCTTTCCTTTTTTAAATATTCTTGGTATTTCATTGGGTCATTTTTTTACTCTTAGTCTATATTCTCGCAGTCTCTGTGCTCAACTTTTTGCCATTTTGGAGTTATCTCTCTCTAAATATAAAATAAAATAAAAACTAAATCAGAATTATCTATTTATGAGATATGTATAGATGTATTATATTATATAAGACTTACTTTAATCAAAAATGAACATCATATTGTCGAAACCTTTTCATATGTTTCGGTAGTGACTTTTTTATGCGTTTTTAGCATAACTCAGCAATGCTTGGCACAACATGGCTACCAAAAACAGTTTTGAACATGTGTACAGAGATAAACACTCATCAAGCATTAAAATCAAAAGTGTTTATTTCATTGCAGAAATTCTGTGTTTGGTAGTGACAGTCCTTAAAACCACACACTGATTTTTAGACTTTTGAAGGCATGTACTTAAAAATGTTGTAAACTAACTATTCACCATGTGGCTATGGATGAACAGGAAGGTAATGTCTCTTCTTGGTAAAATTTCTGGGGGTGTGGCTAAAACCAAGCCCTGCCTACATGCTGAAACTCTTTGTGTTTCGGTAGTGACATGAAAACTTGGGACAGGATTTTTTGCATAACAAATTGTAATTTTTAAAAAATCTACAAAATCAGTCTAAAATTCCAACTACCCTTTAATAGAAATCGAAAAGATCTATTAAAATAAAATATTTAGGAAAATTTCAAAAATCATTTAAATATTATTTTCATGAATTGAAATTTAGGAGTCAGAGGTTGTGACAGCCACCTCTCAATAGAAAATTAAATTTTTTGACATTGACAATTTTTTTATGTATTAAATTTAATGGTATCTCAATTTATGTCTCGTGATAAAATAGATCATAATGTTTTTTTAAATATGATTTTCATTGTGGGACAGCAATTTGGACCAATTCGGTATAATGGCCCATATATTAAACATTCATTCATTCAATATTTTTCAACTTTTTTCTCCATGTATGAATGGGAAGGTGTAATATAGAGAATGGGCAAATACATCATGGAGCATTGCATTGTGGGTAGCGATGGCCATAGGTGGGGTCACGCAGTTATCTGTATAGTTACCATTAGAGGCAGATAGTGATAGTAAACAGTAATTACTAGAACATTAACAACCAGTATTTACTAGAAGAAAACACCAACGGAACGCTTCAGATAAAGGGCAGCTCAACACAATTGCTACTTGGAGTATGCTAGTTTTGGCCAAGAATAAGGTCAGTAGTACTTTTGAGTGGTGCTGGTTGTCAAAATTGACAAAATCACATTTTTATTTTTTTTAAACTTTCTAAAAACAACAAATCACCACAACCCATCTCAGAACAGGCCTCATCAATAAATCATGAGAAGAGTGAATTTATGCCTAAATGAATATTCCATTCCAGATCATTTTTAATGCCATCTCACATCACCTTCTATTCTTATTTTGAATAAACAGACATTTTAAAATGATATACATTTGATAAATCAAAAATTCATTTAGGCACCAATATACACTTTAAATACCTTGAGAAAAAATAAATGCTTTTAGTGAACCGGCTCTCATTTTTTTCTGCTCTCATCAGTAAAAACACTATGCTATGCTAGCTTTTACTAGACTAAATGTTATAATAACAATTATGGGAACAACACGAAAATTGTTGAAAGTTTTTTTAAATGCTCATGTCCATTATCAGAACAAATAGGCTTGTGCTTAACTGCTGTCATTGTTATCAAACAGTCTAACAATTAACAGTCAATAATTCATTAACAACATCAACTATGTTACACATCAAATCTCTTTCAGCACATTATCCTCACATCCTCACATCCTGTAACCCACCTGTAGGTCGTGACCCACATGTTTTAGATGACTCTCAGAGAGCATAAGGTAGAAACTGTAAATTATTCTCTCATTGGTGTAGGAGCTGTACAGTGTACTAAATGTCACTTAGTCTACATCAAGTTGCCATTGAGGCCATGAGAAACAAACTATAAAAAGGTGCCCACTGACACTGGTGAAGATTGGAAAATGTGAGCAGGGGTGATGATGGTCAAGGATGAGAATTTATAGTATGCAGTACTGTATTCTCTCTACATACAGTATTATAGCCTACACTGTTTTTTGGACTTTCAGAGAGATTATTATTTTTTGTTGTTTTTTTGTTGTTTCAAAGTCCAGCCCCCACAGTGTCTTCTTTAAAAAATACCTGTGCAGTGTGCCTCTACACAAATGTAGTTACACACTGCAACCTCAATAGCACAGATCTTCAATCACCACATCACCTTAGTGCCCTCTGAACATATGTACAGAGCACCAAGTGCAGAAACAACCATAGCTGCTTAAACAAGAGATATCAATGAAATTGGCCGAGTGTGTTCTGACACAAGTGTGTGTTGTTTGTTGGTCTGATGTATACAGTGCTGTACATTACATACGTAACGTATGTAATGTATCTGTGCTCTCTTTCACTCAAATAGATAATACTGTGATCTCATGTTGGGTTTCATCACTTGGTTTCTCAGTCTTGCAGCCTCAAAAGCTTACTGTGATGTTTCTATTAACAAGAGGTTCACAGCAATTATCTTTTTTTTTTCTGCTTGTAAATACAAGCAAAAAGCCAAAAAAAAGTCAGCACCTGGATTTAACTGAGCAAATAGGTAAGAGCCTCTCACTGGATCATTACTGCAGTGATCAATATGTTTTAACTGGCAATAAGTTATTTAACCCTAAGTGATGCAGTGCATAGCCTCTCATTTCTTCAACAACCATGTCAGAGGACATATCCTGTGGCTGTGGAAAAGATGTTAGCCTATTTCAGAAGAATATTGACCAGCATCAAGCAAAGAAAACAACTAAGGAGATTGACAAAACTACTAAAGTTGGGTTAAGAACTGTCCAACACATTACTCTAACCTGGAAGGATAGTGGGGAACCATAATCTTCTAGGAAGAAATGTGATTGGAAAAAAATCGTTAATGATCATGATAATTTAAACATTTTAAACATTTGGTGAAATCAGATCATAACAAATCAACAGTAGAACTCACAGCAGTGTTTACCAGTGAAAGTAAGAGCATTTCCACACACATTGCGAAGAGAACTCAAGAGACTGAGACTAAACAGTACTGTAACCTTAAAAAACACGTATTAGTAAGGTAAATACAAAAATGCGTTAATTTGCTAGGGAATGTAAAGACTGCACTCTGGACAAATAGAAAAAGGTCATGGGGTCTGATGAGTCCAGATTGACCCTGTTCCAGAGTGATGGGCACATCAGGGTCAGAAGAGAGGCAGATGAAGTGATGCACCCCTCCTGTGTAGTGGCTACCATATTAGGCTGTGGGGGCAGTGTTATGATCTGGGGTTGCTTCAGTTGGTCAGGTCTAGGTTCAGCAACATTATGTGCCCAAAAAATGAGGTCAGCTGACTACCTGATATATATACTGAATGATCAGGTTTTTACGTTATTTATTTTAATTTGAACATTCTGTATAGCCCTGCGATGAACTGGCGACCTGTCCAGGGTGTACCCCGCCTTCGCCCAATGTCGGCTGGGATCGGCTCCA
>JAPQRN010000125.1:0-20275 GCA_037367275.1 Coranthus polyacanthus | reverse complement strand
TGCTTCTACAATCTATCATTACAAAACACCTGAGCAGTACAGTACCCTTCTCGTTTTGTAACTAACGTGACCTGTGTGTTGCTGTAGTGAAGCAGTGTGAATCTTGGCTGAAATGTGTGTGTGTGTTTTTTTTTTTTTGTTTGTTTTTTTGTTTGTTTTTTTTTCCTTTTCTGTCCTTGTTTATGCTTTAGAGAGGACCAGCCTTTTGCTCTAGAGTTCAAGAAGAGTGCACTGTTCACAAAACAGCGTGGACCAGCAGAGAAAGGTTGGTTGTTGTGCACACTGTGGGTTGAAAAAGGTTCAGTTTTAGACTGAAGGGCCAGGCTACTCTTTAGATATATATAGGTAGCCAATTAGCCTATTTGCCTTGACAAATATGTATGTATATACAGGGTATATATAGGGTATATGAGGCCGCATATTTTTTTTTTTGCTTCCCCGTAAAATCTATCTCAAAATTACATTTGTTTTTGGATTTGTATCACATATCCTCTAAGTATAATACATTTTTTTTTCTGTCAAATAGATAGCATGGTAAAATGTATGCCATCAGCATATAGAATATACACTTTCTGCTTTTCTTAATTTTTTACAAAACTATATAACAAATATATAAAATGTAAAATGTCATTCTAGCCACATCGCTACACCAAATGGCGAATCTAGTATTTTTTTTTTTGTGCACAGTCTGTCTAAATAGGCTCATATATACACGTACACGATAACACAAACACATACAAACGTAGAAGTCTGTGTGTAAAAATTTCGCCCTACTGTTTGTCCGTATGGTTGAAGAAGTTAACCGCTTTACTATTTGCTACACACACACAAAAAAAGAAAAAAGATCCCATTTTTGCATTGCGTCTCGCAGAAATGGAAAGCAGATGTTTTTGACTGAAAAACAGTGTGGAGGTTGAAGAAAGTTGAGTGCAACACTGCATACATTACCTGATGTGCTGCTGCCTCAGACTTGTCTAGACGCTTTTGCTCTGTCACTGCGGTTGTCTGCAGACAGTGCAGTCATATGACTTGGGGAACCTTCCTCCCTCCCCTCATGTCTGCTCTTTTGGGGCAAGATGGCTGCTATAGAATTGCTGCTGCTCGTGACGTGTAGGGGATTTATTGACGAGAACAAACAGGATGCTGTTACATGGAACGCACCAAAGCCTATGTTTCACACAGTGAAATGTCTGTTATCTGTGTAAAGGATCTGTGCAACTCAGGTTGTGTTTCATCAGCTGGTTGATTATTTAATTACCAGTGGACATACTCTGGTCACAGCAACCCAATAGCTACATAGTTTTCGATGTCTCTGTGTACTAACTGCCTTGATTTAAGTTTTTGCTTATTTTTATTCGTTTCTTACCGCTGCTCATCTTTCTGTTATTGGCATATTTGGTAGCCATTTTGTTTGATTCACCTCCGCCAGAGGCTTTCCAGAGTATCCCAAAATGTGCTGCCAGTGGCCAAAGCCCCACTGCATGTTGTAACTGTAGATCGCAACGTGCGAAATAAATGTACTCAGAGTAGGTTATCAATTCAAAAAGTTGCTCGAGATTAAAGGAGAAAGCGTTGCTGTAAAAAAAACAAACAAACAAAAAAAACAAACTCCCCAGCATTTTTGAACACATCAAGGATCATTTTATACAACTTGGAAAAAATGTATAGTTGTCGAGAATGAAATTGAATATAAAGGACCATACGCACTATACATTTACACGTATAAATAATCAAATTGCGGGTGCATTTTGAGGTAAAACTCTAAGCAACTTTATCGGGCATCTTAGACATTTATTTGTCAGGAGAAAAAAAAGTTCATCCTTTCATCTGTCCCCCCCCCCCAACTTTTTCATTCAATTCTTAGGCGTGTTGAAAGTATGTCAAAGCAGCTGCACTACTCTTTCCACATTTTCTGTCAGAGCAGATGCAATATTAACTTTGGCTTCCCAAAGCGCTCCAAGCTCAGTTTGACATTACAAGTTACTTTCAGTCAGTGAGTCTGTGATGTTTATCTGTTTGCCATATCAGTGACCAGCCTGGACAGATCTCTTCATTATCACCTTCTTAGTGCATACTCGTCTGCTGTCAAGACACCCTCCTTTAGTCCAGTCTTGTCATAACCCTTAATGGTTTTTGAGTGCTTGTTGATTATGTTTTCACTGGAGCGTGCAGCCACACTTAAACATGCAGTATGTTTGCAGGCCTGTTCCAAACCTGAACCAGTGTCTTGACAAAAAAATGACTGGAATTGCAATTGGAAAGGTAAGAAGGACACAGAAAGCAGAGCATTAGGGTCACACGTTCCCTTCGTGGTAACTTGTTGTGAGTTTCCAGGTATTGCTCTAAATCGGCCTGTTTTTGGGAGCCCTGCAAATTCTACGCAACAGGGTTTTCACACCCGGTCGCAATTGTTGTGTTTTTTTTTTTTAATTTCTACGTGAAACAAACACAGGTATAGTGTGTTGACGGTCGTGCATGCAGTAGTACAGTTAATGACTATTGTTTGTATCAGTGAAGACATCGATCATCTGCTGAGAATTTCATTGTACCACAGCTTAAATGTGTATCAAAACTCACGCGATTTATTACTTACAGCAACTGATTTATTCAGATTTGATCTCAGCCATTTTATTGTGCATTTTCTAATAATTAACTCATAACACTTTCAATGTTTCTGCTGTAAAAAAAAAGAAAATTGTTCACACTCTACGAACTTTTTCAGCGATATTTGCATTTGATTTATTTATGCGTGTTGACTTTTTAATTGTAAATGTACGTAATTGTCTTTAAACAAAACAAATATAGCCACTTTGTTCCATCTTCTTTTTATATCGTGTGTCTGGATCAAGGCAGTGTGCGTCTTGTGTGTTTCTTCGTATTACTCAGCCACAGTTGTTTGATGATTTTCTTTTTCTCTTTCGTCTTCACAGGAGATCCCAGTCTTCTTGCAGCCTGTTATGCCTTCATGTCTTCAACACCGGAGTGTGTCTGCCCAAATGGTAGGATCTGTGTTGGCCTGTTGACCTACAGCACATTAAGCCACGTTTAAAGTTGACGAAAGCAATTCTAGGAATGCTTTAAGGTGCTGCAGTAGGTGAATATGATTGCCTAAGGGAAATATCAGCCCGCTGCACAGACCAGTATTTACAGAGTGCGAGCTCTGGCTTTCTTGCCAAGTCTAGATGATATGATGCTGAGAAATGGTTAATCAAATCCGGTGCTGCCATTCAGTCGTCAGAAGCAGTCATTTTTTATTAACACTGAATTTTGATCTCTTCATAAGATAATCATGGATATGGATCTCGTAACTTTCACTTGAGGCTTAGCTGGAAAATGCTGATGCAACAAGGGCTCAGAATCTTCATCCTGCTTCGCTATTGGCTCATTGTCTCCACCCACATCGCAGTCACGAGGTCTAACATCATGATGATGTCTAGAGAAAACAGGCTTTCATCTAGGCTCTAATGCTGCTTGAGCTATAATGAAAAGATTTCCTGGGTTATTTCTGTGCACGTAGAGTAAAATTTGAGCATGTTTCAAAGCATGTCTGTGTACAACAGCAGCACCTGCTATTGTCTGTTGCAAGTGGTGGGTTGTTTATCCCACCAGCCTCTGCTGCGTAATGACGCAGTTTCCTTTGACATTGGTGTGGCATATTTTAAATCAAGGCCTTCACTGTATTTTAAGGAGTCTTCTGGCAGCCTGCCAAAGCATGGGACCATTTGCCTCTTCTCTCATACAATCACAACTGCACAGCTGTGACCCTCAGCTGGTCCTAGCCTTCGATAACTAAAAGCAGCATCCATTTTGGGTTTAGGCAGTGGCAAAAGAGATGAACTGTTATGTAGCTTGTAGAAAACAGAATCTAAAATCACATCGCATATCTTCATAGAAAACGGCACGACCATTGTAGGGTAAATAAACTCTTTAAAATATCTTCATGGCTTTGAAAATAATACCCACCAATGAGCAAATGCCGAATTTTATCTGTTGAATTGCGGTTTGTATAAATAGGCGGTTAATATATTTACTTTTTGAGAAGTACTGTGTGATCGCTGCGTTTAGGACGACCGTTTCAATTTAATCATAAAATATTTACTTTATTTTGCTTAATTTTGACACTTGGTTGCAAATGCTTTTGTGGTAATATTTAATATGATTTACTACAAATACACATCCTTGTGCAAGTCAAATGTTAAATCAGAAATTATGTTCCACTTGCATAACAGTCTAGTGCATTTACACATTATTTGTAATATAAAGTAAAATTATTTATATGACATGTTGCATGTGGTGCGTAGTTTGTGTTACTTATTTAGTATTTTCAAGCTACAAGTTCATCAGAAACAAAAGATGGAGATTAAATCATGCATCGTCCTTGAATTAGAAATATTTTCGAAAAACAAGGAGAACATCGATTTGTAAGAAGTGTGATTGGTGTCGTATTTATTTTCATTTTTCGTGATAGAACATTTTTACTTTCATCACAAACAATTATGTTTTCGCGATGTAATTAGTTTATTTTCTAAAAAGATACGATACAGTCATTTTTATACATTTAATAAAATGCAGTTTAATTTGGAATACCGCATTGTAAGTGTTTAACAAAAACAGTTTGGTGCTTAATCAGTAATTAACTATAAAATGATCGGTAACTACTTTGTGTCCAGTTCATATGCTCATGTTATGCATGTATTTTAATATTATTTCAGTTCATATATATTGTTTAATTATGCAGAATTCCGTTCTAATTGTTGCAAAGTTAATTTCGTGCATATATGGGGACGTGTAATTAATTTAAATAACACATTAAAATAATTTAATTGTTTATATTACCTTTACGAAAAAAGCATTATAATTTAAACATTCTCGTGCAGTATTATTTGTTCATTACACTGATTTTAATTATAGTCTTAACTGTGTCTTTGTCGGGACCTTTCACAGGCTTCAAATATACAGTACTTTAAATTAAAGTCCACCGACAGCAGCGTTTATTTTAAAACACAGCATATGCTGACGTTCAAACTGTTAACATGACACACTGAAAGGTTTAAGTGACCTTTAACCTCTTGGATGCTTGTTTTCGTTCACTGTTAAGGCCTCATGTGAAAGCTAAACTGTGTCCTGATGCTATGAAACACAACAGTGGCTGTCACCAACATATTAAGCTGAACCGCAACGCTGTTGTCACACAAACAGAGGGAGAGAAAAGCACTTTGGGTTTATGCTTGTGTAGTGGTGTCATGATGAATGGAGGCTTTAAGAGTAATAATCAGACTGAGTATTTAGGAAAAAAATGTTTAAAGACTTAAACCTGTTGACCCCACTGCATGGGACAACAGAAGTAAAGTTCACTCCACCAACCAAAGTCACCACGTTTCATAACGCACTTATTACATTTTTAAAATATCCCATATTTTTGTTCATCGGCGGCAGTTTATTATGCTTCCTTTAATTAATATATTATATGAACGTACTATCTTGTCTTCTGTTGAACCGGTTTCTGAAGTATTAAAGTGGTTTTTGGTCAAAAGTAAATTCTTTGCCTGGAGATACAAACCTTTGTTAATCATAAAAAAATAATCGCACTCAAAAACACTTATGTCGTGAGCAGGTATTTGGAAATTGAGGGACAGCAATACCAAGTTCACATGAATATTAGATGCTCGTTAGAAGAAAACACTTCCTGAAAATTGCAGCATTTTATGATTATACTCATTTGCAGTGTTTTTGAAATGTCATTATTTCTGAGCTTCATGTAAGGTAAGTAAATAACTTTTTAACTGCTTCTGCTGACTGCAGCTTTCACTGGGAATGATTGGTGTTTGCCTGTATTTTTTTCCACTGTTTGTGATCCAACCTGTCTTAAGATGCACACATGTAGCATGTCCGTTCCCACTCTGCTGCGTAGCACTGACAGCTTCAGCAACACTTCCTGTTTTCATTCGACTGCAAATCCACCAGTGCTTTTTAAATGGAGTGTGCTCATCTATAACACTCTCATAAACGGTACAAAGAAGGCTATAGGCCTGGATGACCACTGTTTGACTGCAGTGCAAAGCTGCATGCCTGCTTAAACTGAGCAGCAGCCTGAGCAAGCACTTAAGGAAACTTTTGGCCTGAGATGAACTCCTGCTATTTTATTTAACTCTTAACTTTCACTGAGTTCTCAACACAGGGAGGATAAACACATATCGCTGGTTTAAAGCCATGCATGTTACAGTACTCATGTAGCCTATGCTATTTCTATCCTAAAAAATAGTTAACATACCCACATACTTCAGTGTTCCATGAAGGATTTACAGTTCATTTTAATCAACTCATCGACAGTAAAAAAAACAATTTTGATTCTTAAGATTTTTTTTTCCTCACACAAAAGCCAACAAAACCCCGAGGTAGCTGTTGGAACATGCGATCCACACACATGATCTGACCTTGGTCTACTTCTGTCTCAGCCACAGTGTCATCTTTGTTGAAAGGATGAACACGTGTAGTGCTATTGTATCCGTGAAGTTATTATACAGTGCACAAACAATACTGCATTTTAGGGCCAGAAGCTTTAGATGTGCAGTCTTTTCGATGAGGGCACATCAGCAGATTATTGTTAGTTTGCAAGAATCCCCAGGTTGGTAATAAAATGTATCGTGTTACAGTTAAGCAATAAAAAAAAATGTATTAACAGAGTGAGTAAAAACATATGAGCAGACTGCAATAAGGCAGTAGCACCGCCATTTACTGCTGCAACTATTAAACAAATAGAATACAAATAATTACCTACTAGTTTGATAGTTAATTTAAAGCTTCATTGATATTCAAGTAAAAATGCCAAACTGTTGCAGGTGTTAGCTTCTTAAATGTGAAGATTTGCTCCCTTTTTTTAACTGACATGGGAGTCGATGAACTATTTAGGTTTGAAACTGTTGAATAGTGAAAACAAGCACTTTGTAGCTGTCACTTCAGACTCTAGGAAATTACAAGTCAGGTTTTTTTTTTTTTTGCTGTTTACTTTTAACATTTTATAGACTAAATTATGAATTGATTGAGAACCTAATGGTCAGATTAATCGATAATAAAAACAAGCTTTAGTTGCAGCCCTATGCCGTCTAATGTGTTGTTGAATTAATGGGTTGTTTTTTATAATAAATAGAAACCTCTAGTATGACCTCATAGATCCTTAAACAAGAGTGTGTTACTTGTTGCTTTATGTCTTCATGAAAGAAACACTATAAAGTAATACATGATTCATCCATACTCTCACCTTGCTGAATTTCAGGTTGATTAGCAGTCTCAGGCACAGAATACAGATGCAGATGCAGACTTAAAATGTGTAAAAATCACGTTATACAAGGAGGTTGTGTGAAATCGTTCCCTCTCTGTTGTTGTCATTTCTCTCTCTTTTTATAAATGAATGTAAAACATACTCAAACATGTCAAAACATTAAAATGGGCCCAATTGAGGGGATTTACAAAGTTTCCTTCCAAGTCAGATGTGTGAGACTTGAGGGTGTGCTTGCATTTTTCCCTAATTGGGGCTTATTTTAACACACCTGGAGTACCTGCTTTCACTTTGCCATTTGACCTTTTGTGAATTAAGATGGAAAGGCAAAGTTAGAGCTGGTCGACCCTGTAGAACATCATAGAAAGGGGAGGCTCCATGACTAATTAGTAAATCTCACTTTTCTCTAAGGTAAAAAAAATGATTTCCTTTGCAGGGAGGGTGGGGGTTGATTAGTAAATATCCACATGTACCAAGTTGCAGTAACCTAATAAGTCTCTCTGGACTTTGAAGGTGAATATTTCATATTTCACTGATCACTAACAGCTTTTCTGCATGTCTCATATTTGGCTCCCCATAAGCCATCTAAGATGGGTAAAGGGGAAACACAGACCGCAGGGTCTCTTTCCTGTCACACAATGGTGTGGAAAGGTCAGCCCTAATGAAGTCGGGGGAGTGACCCCTAGTATTCAGTGACTTTCCATGGGCCCCCATCCCACCGCTGCAACCATGCCGGTTAATCCCTTTTTGATCCTAATTGATAGGCATTAACATGATCCTTATCCAGGAGCTGTGTTTTGTCTTCCACAGCCCTTCTCTCTGGGTGTCAGTGACACAAAGTGTGAAAGCGTTAAACCAAATGTGAAATTGATATTTTTCGTGTTTGTGTGCTTAAAATCTGGCTGTGTTTCTAAACACTCACACAAAAGTGCTCAATGTTCAGTGTTTGCCTTTGAGGTTCTTAACAGGACTTAGCACATGACCTCTAGAATCCGACTGTGATGTGAATGGTAGCAGCCCATTTCCAGTTAGTTTTCCTCCGAGTCCTTTTATCTTCATCACTAAGTGATTACTGCCTTTAACTGTTGACTAATTACCCTCTTTGAAATGTTTGTATTGACTTTAAGTCAGGGCCCATGCTGCTTTACACACATAGCATGGTGTGCAGTACAGGTGTTGTTCACATCCATATGGGCTTTACATCCTGCATTGAAATATTTTCTTTAGATGTCTTGCTTAAATTTCATTTTGTTCATTGTCCAATCCCAGTGCACTGTTAATTAAATGATTACTCAGTTAATAATCAGAGTTTATTAATAGTCAGTGGACATTTTATAAAACCTGTGCATTGCCTACTGGCGATGAAGCCTTATTTGAAATGACAGCAACAGCAGTCCATTATTGTAAACTGTATCAACATAACACTTTCCACAGCACTCGTCTGATTTTATCATTACAGTTTGATCAAATTGGTGCATAACCAGTAGATGCCGTTGGTCATGGTCATTTGAACATAATTTAATGACAGTATTTTAAGTACTATTTGTAAGTAGTTTTGATTCTGATGCAAAACACTTCAAAACATTCTTTTACTTTGACTAAAATCGGCTGATTATTAATGTAACAGGTGTTCAGTGTATGGTGTCTGCTTTTACCTGATAAAGTTTTAAGAGGAAAAGATCCAAGTAAACAGTGAGATGGTAGCTTTTTAAAGACATGACAGGCAGGTCCCATTTGCCATGTTTATACCTTAGCAGAACCTGTAAATGTTGGGGGTTTTTTTCACTACAGTGGTGCTTTTAAAACGTGGATTGTCAATTTTTACCTCCACACTTACTCCGTTACAGCAACGTGTAGAGGTGTTTTATTTCTCTTTTACAGCAGAAATACATGTCAACTCAAAGAGCAAATTAAAGATAACTTCATTAAAGTTTTGGGGGCAAATTATGGCAAAATGTAAAAAATCCAATTTTAACTCCTTGCATAATTGTAGGAACCTTTTTAGTGCATAGTAATTGACTAGCTCTTATTTCTCTCTTTGTCTCTGATATTTGTGTTTGACTTTTCCCCTTTTTGCTGCTTCATAGTCAATTTTCTCTGTTTTATGAAATGTTGTTGGGCATTTCCCTAAAATGAGAAACATTCTGATTTCAAGACTAGGTAGCTAAAAGGGCATCATTCACATAGCTTCACCCCTGAGCTGATTTAAGGCACATTAACTTTAGTGAAAGGAAGTCTAAAGGTCAGTCAATTTCCTCACATATACATGTTTATCACAAACGTGCAGATTTTCAAGCCTTTAAGGAAAACTATATGCATGATTTTTTTTTTTTTTTTCTTTTTCTTTGTACACTCAAACCTGCACAATTAAGAACCAGTTCTTTCACCGTGCTCAGCAGTGTGCAACAGCCCACTTTAGCTGGAAAATGCCAGGTGTCGTGTTGGTTCTTGTTGGTTTCACACAGCGACTCAAGTCCCTCCCTGGAACGCAGTTCTCAGGTCTCCATAGGATTGAGTGTTGTTTCCAGCTTGTTTGTTGCAGTGAATAATGAGTGCTCTGTAAGGCCTGATGACATAATTTGGAGATTGCTATGGAAAAAGAACTAATTATGGAGCTAAGAAACTACAGATTGGCATTCTGCTCATGTACTTCACTTGACTGGCACCACCTGCCCTCTATATGTCACACTCACTTCACTTATCCCACAGTTGTGAAATCAAGCTGGTGCCTGCCAGTTATATGCAACCCCCAGAAGACACATGCACTAACCCAGTGGTGGCATGGACTTTATCATGCTATTCTTATTTAGATTCACTTCGCCAAGAAGCAGATATTTAGAGGTAAATGTTGCATGCAGGGCTGCAACTAATGATTACTTTCGCTGCCGACCGATCTGTTGATTATTGTCTCGATTAATCGGTCGGTTGTTTGGTCTATAAAATGATAAAACATGTCAGTCAGTGTTTCCCAAAGTCCAATGACGACACCCTCGAATGTCCACAGCCCCAAGATGTTCAGCTTACTCTCACAGAGGAGGAAAGAAAACAGAAAATGTTTAAGTTTGAGGATCTGGATGAGAAGATTGTGACTTTTTTTTCCCTTTTAAAAAAACGACCCAAACAGATTAATCAACTACCACAATAGTTGACAAGTAATTGCTGGGGAGTAATTGTCGCAGCTCTAGTCGGAAGTGTTTGATGTGAGAATATTCAGTAGCAGCAGCAAGAGAAGTCATTTCAATGTTGCTTTTGGGAGGGGAAAGTTGGGAGGGGCAGGGCACCGGAGCGAACGCTCTGGAAATATACATACATACACACATATTTAGTAGTTGTACTTCCAGTAGTTGTACTTGTGTGTTTCTCTGGACATTATTTGTCAGATGTAGTAGCTTGACCTGCCGGCGCTTTCGGTTTTCTGGAGTTTGTATCTAGCCCAAATGTTTTGGGAATAGACTAACATTTAACACGTGCAAGCATATAGGCTACTATTTTCTGATTCTTTTCTTCAGCTGTGGTTGTGGCTGCACATTTCTTTCCTCCTCTGCATGATTTTTTTTTTTTTTTTTTTTTCTTTCCTCCACACTACCTGCTTGAAAAACTGCCAAAGTAGATCATGACTGTAATAATACAGTATTCTGACTTCTGTGTTAGGCTGCCTGAGCTTGGTTGTTCAGATAAATTAATTGATTTTCTAAAATTGTCAGAGGTGTGAATAACAATTAGCTGACAGCTACAGTGTGCGACTGACTCCCACACATTCAAAGCAGTGTTTTACCTTTGCATGAGTCACTAGTGTATTTAGCAATAAACTGTCATTTTGTAGCATTCTCACATCAGCTGCGCAACAGTCTGGCTTTAGTTGCCCTGATATTTTGTATTCTCTTCTCACAAACAGGCTTTTTTCCCCCCTTTCCACTACTGTTTTTTATCAATAATTGCAAGGCCAAAAACTTTTTTTTGAGAAAACAACGAAAAACAACATCAGCCACATTGGTTTTTGTGTTTGTGTGTTAGAGGCTAAAGAAACAGGTTCAAGTCTGCAGCATTATTTAACCGGAATAGCCAATATGGTTGACAACTGACTGTAAAAGCCATGTTTACGCATGCAAAATCCTGGTTTGAATGCAAGTCAACGCACACAGGAATCACAAGAAGAGCAGCAGCTCACGTGAGTTGATTCCCTCCATATTGTTTTAATAGAAGTGTCTCTCCTAGAAGTGACACAGATGAAAAAGGAGATGTTAAGGATGTTACTGCATCACAGCAGGGATCAGAAGAGCATGTTGTCATGTTTAAAGGAGATCTGTTAGTCTATTGAAGCCTACAGTAATTCCAACTCTTCTCAGGGTATAGTTGTGAAAGATCACACCTGTCATTCCTATTCAGCTCATGTTAAAGAATTGGCTTATTTATCTGACAATTTTTGGCTACTTACATTGTGCATCATTTAGTGTGGAACTCCCGCTATTTTTCTTATTTGTTCATTTTGCTTCTATTACTTCATTTCACTTCCTTTTTGCTCATTAATATCATAATTTGAAACATAAAAACAAGAAAGCTGTAGCTCTAGATCAAATTTATTCAGTTATTGTATGAGAGGATGAATTAGGAACAAAGGTAGAAAACAAGGCAGAAAGAAAGGTAGAAAACAGAAATTTAAGAGACACATTGCACTGTGGGAAAGGCATATTTAATCATATTTATCAAGTAGTTAAATCATTTAAAAAATGTAATAATTTCCCCGGAGTTCGCAGCTTTTAAAATATCATTAAAAAAATCTGTGTTTTTGAGTTGCACTTAAGAGATATATATATATTGCGTGTGCAAAGTCTACCGATACTATAAGTAATATCACATAATTCAATGAAATATTGATTTGCTTTTGCAGCACCATTATTCAGAATAAATTCCTGATTTGAACTTACTATTCCATATCTACCTGTACTTGGAATATGCTCTGTCTGGTTACATCAACTCTTGGTATATTAGGTACACAGACTGGTACCAGCATCATTGTTGCAGCCCAGCGCTGAATTTATATTTTCATTAGTTTTCTATGAAATCAGTTTTTCATAACAAAGCTGGTCCCACATGGACAGGCTGCTCAATCTAAATTTGCTTCTCAGTGCTTCACATTCACCTTTCTCCTGACAAAACCATTCAAAATCAAGGGCAGCATCACCTTTTCCACTAATGAGGCTGTTTATTTACTAAATTTCCTTGTGGACATTAACTGTGAGAGAAAAACAGGCCATGCATAGCGGAGTATATAATTAGCATTAGCAAAACAGAACTCCATAAGCTCCCTAAGATGTACATTTTGTGACATTATAACACCCTGCAGCCCATCTGAAACACCTGAACGTTAAACATTTCAGGTGAGCGCAAAGCTTGTCCAAAAAACGGGAAAAAAAAAGCCGCGTTATATTTTTTAATTGGACGTCATACTCAGAACAAAGCCACGATGACATCATAATTGGCCTCATCTTGCGTGCACTTTTACGGCTATTATTTAAAAATGTGTAGACAAAAGCTTCTTGAAATTAATCTTGTGTTTTCTAAAAGCTCAGGCGATTATGTGAGATAATCAGCGTTTTTGACAGCAAAGTGACTGGTAAATTTAACTGTAATGTCTTCGGAAACTGAGACTCATTTGATTACCCACATGTTGGGATGTCATTCTTGAGCAGCGATTTACACAACACAGGAAACAGACCCTGGAACAAACAATGGGAAAATGAATAAACAAATACTTAATAAACACTGTCAGAATGGCTGGTAACACGTAGCATTTAGCAGCTTGTTTCAGCTCGGACAAAGGTCCGGTAATCAGCACTTGGATTTGTGGCTTTTTTTTAAGGAAACATAAGCTCCTGTTAGGCTCAATCATCTGTACCCAAACCACAGCTGCACTGGTATAAAAAAAAAAAAAAAACAGGAAAAAAAAAGAAAAGACAAATTCTTTAATATGCAAAAACAACAGTCAAATTTCAAAACAACATGCAAAACACTGACAATCCGCTTTGACAAAGAAGACCAAGCACAAGTTTCCACTAACTAATATGACCAACATACTGTACACTGTGTGTGTGTGTGTGTGTGTGTGGTTACAAATAGGCTACTGCTGTCTGGCAATAGACCAAATGTGATGCACCTGTGTAGCAGCAATGCTGACTTGCTTCATAGTTAAAAATCATTTTTGCTTTGTTTTTTGGTGGTTATGTGTTACATTTCTTCGCTCCGAATCTATAAATTATTAGATATTTTTGTGCTTTTCCTCCTACTCCCATCAGAAGTCTCTCGGCGCGGTCCACTGGTAGACATCCAGGATTTGTTTAAACTAATGGAAGAGCCCCTGGGTGTTGATAGTTTTCAGTAATAATGATGTATGTGTGGCGCGGTTGAAGGTGCATTGTCTATTTGGTGAACAGCAGAATTCTATTTTTGCTGAAATCCGCCAATGATTTGGCTGTCTGCTCATCAGAGCCCATGCACACTGCTTTATTTGCGGATGTAGATTGGGTTCCAATCTCTGCGTAAATGTGCGAGGCTTTACTGTATGTTTGCTTATCTGTCCAGCCATCCCATCTATTCAAACAGCGTTCCTTTCATTTAAGGCTGTGTGCTGGCTGGGTTTTTTTTTTTTTTTTTTTTTTTTCCCTGGGACCTTTTCTGTTATTTTGGGACCAGATGGCGAGGGGCACGGAAGCACCTCTTTTGTCCGGGCGCCCCTGTGAAAAGAGGCTGTCCTCCTTAATGTAATCAGCGGCACCGGAAGGGTCCATTTTGGGCTGTGAAAGAAGACAATTGGGTCTGGACACGTCTAGATTACAGAAATGCAGAGTTCATCTTCCGACCCTGCCCCCTTTGACCAAGGCCCTGGCATGGAGGATCCTCATCTTTGATCATTGGAGGGTGGAGGTACTGATCCGACCTCACAAGGGCCAAAGGCCACCCCCCCCTGCCCTGTTTACCCTGCACTTGGCTGCTGCTGACACCTCCTTCCGGAAGGATCTAGGGGGTTTTGGGGTGGTTTGGGCATTGGGGGGGGATACCATGACCTGTCTAGACACTGTTCCTTGTTGCCCCGGTGTTGTCAAGGGGATATTATGAACTTTGACCTCAAATGTAGTTGGTTAGAAGCCACTCTGGTCATCTAAGGAACATTTTTTTTTTTTTTTTAAATTTTCAAGATTGGGGGTGGGGAAACGAGGCGGGGTATGGCAGTAACCCACATAATACACAATCTGCTTGAAGGGACCAAGAGCATGACTTTGTTGGCATAACTTAGTTTTGACTTTTCTAATTTTGTGACATTATCTTAGAAACAGGACGACCAGACGGTTGTGCCGCAAATATATAATAATATTGCTGAGTAATGTCTTCTCTTTTGACTTTGATACTTGTTTGCGTTCGTTCATCTGCAGCCACACTGACACCCTTAGAAGGACTGGTTTGGTTTTTAATGTGTGACATATTCTCACTCAAAGGCTGCTTTTTTAATTGGAAATCTTTTTTGGATAAATATTTTTTCTCAGCTGCAGTAAGTAATCTCTCTATCTGACATCTGTTAAAGAAAATTGTATTTTGAAAGTCTAGGAAAATAATGTTTACTTAGAGTGAGTTTTTCTAACAGCTGAGCAGATTTTTTTTTGTTGCGCTCTGTTACAACGTTGTTCTATTATTTGAATAGTAGTATATATTTTGCTTTGTCTTGTCATTTCAGTTTGTTTTTTTTTTATACAAATGTTGTGCAGTGTGTAAGTCTTAAACTCAACTTCACCGATACTTACGCCGCAGTCGACATATAGTACATTTATGAACACATTTATGTATGAATATTGCGAATAGAGACCTCAAAGTGCATCGCAACAAATAATCCTGCTAATCCAAGTCTATTTGAAAACAGCACAAACCAACACTGTGGCATCCAGTGTTGAGGATTACTCAGTATTTTGACCTTAAACATGCAATTAGTGACTTTGTAGCACCATTTTTTAAATAATTTTATAGAAACTAATAGATTTTTTTGTGAGTACCCAAGGTGACAAAGTCCATATTTTCTTTTAAACGAGAATAATGTAATTAGTATTTTTTTATCCACAATAGGACATTGTTTTCACCGCGTACACAGTGAGATGTTTATCTTATTCATATTTATCGAGTCATATCCTTCCCAGTACCTAGTCACCCCCACTGTTGGCCTGAACCACAACAGAGCCTACTATGTGAATTGGCTTTGATGTTGAGGCTGTTCGTCAGGAGAGGGTGTAGTGAATCTACCATCATGGCCGCCACTACCAACCCCGCCCTCTCGCCTGCCACTCAGGAACAGTTAAAATGGCAGCATGCAGCAAAATGAGTGAGAGGGAGAAAGAGACGCCCACTACTGTGAGCTAAGACACGGTCGACTGAGCCGTAGCTCGCCTCGTATGCCAACTCAAACTGATCTGATTATTTTTTGTGTTTGGCCGTCTGAGAGCGATGTAAAATTTGGAGAAGTCTAGACAGGTAGATAGTACTGAAATCAGTGAAGGGTTAGCCGCTTTTGTCACCGATTTCTCCTTGTTTTACAAAAATTAGCGGTTGGCATTCGTGCTCGATTTGCAGCCACAATTTGTCCTGCTGTAGAAACAAATGTGATTGCACATATCCCTTTTTTTTTTAAAAACGATTGAGTTAAACTACATTACTTTAATCCAGCCGTGATTGGCGAACACCATGGCTCGACTGCTTTAAAAATACAGACACGAATAAACAATGGTGTTAAATATGCTGTTTAGGTCTCAGTATGCTCATTACTACATTGTAATAGATAGTGCGAACATCTTTTGAATTGTTCACCCAGGTCGTTGGCTGGCTGCCATTCAATTCTACAGATTACCAGTTGCAGCCTGGCACGAAGGAAACAGACACTTTTTGATTATCACACAATTTTATGCTCAGTAGCTTTTATGATTTAAAAACTAACTGTAAAAAAAAACAACCTAGTAGTGATGTGTATTAGGTTGGTCAGCGCTGGCCACAGCATCATTTGTATTCTGAAGCAGTACAGTAGGCTACAGTATTTCTGTATATTCATTTTTAATGTAAGAAGAACAAAGTGCTATGATCAGTGATCATTGAAACCCTTTGCTCTTAAAGCATAACGTCCCATCTTCTAACTAGTATCAGTTAAAGGCTCTACGCTACACCAAACCAACGCCACCGAACCAGAAACCCACTCAAAATGGCACAGAGTGTGCAGATGTGCGTCCAGTCTCAGTAAACCATCTAAAATTAAGTATCACACCCACTCATTTTAAACCTTTGCAGGTCTGGCTGCCACTTTCTAACATCTCTATTGCAAGGCAATCCCCAATCCGTGCTGCAGTGTGAAGAATTTTAAGGTAAATGTCCAAATCTTCTATTTTTAGGTCTTCCTACTCAGCCTGAATGACATTTTATTATTGGTTCTTGGTGTGAATATGTTTTTTTCCCCCCCCTTCCTCACAGTGCAGAGAGCTGGTGGTGGACTAGGAGGAAGATGTCATGCTTAGGATGGGTTTTGGTGATGATGTTGCTTCTGTTGATGCAGCATCGAGCTCTCACTTTGTGCCTCTGTCAGCTATGATGCGTAACCACAGAGTGAGTGACAGGCCAGTCTCCGGGGACAACAGGGGGCCTGAGGTGAGTCAGATGTATCCTTGACCCTGTCTAGCTGTGTGTCAACAAGCAACACAAACTCACTAAAAAAGGAAATGGCACGAGTGTACATTGTACATCTTAATCTAGTATGTAGAGAAAGAATATAAGAAACATTCTTGTAGAAACACTGGAAAATATCAAACCGCAATGAATGTCTTTGTTCAAGAGGGAACATAGACTCCCTTAACTTCTGAATTATGAAATCATAATGTAACATCACATTACAACTGATACGTTTCCTTGCGTTTCCTTCAGAGTTGTGAAAATGTTACTCTTAGCTCTATGATATTGTTATAACTTAAACTAAAACCCTTAACTCAGTGGTGATTTCGGTTGCTCTTTGACAGTGTTTAGTTCAGTAGATGACAAATACACCAAAAAAACACCCACACAATTAAAGCCTAGAACTTTGAAAAAAGATGGTAGAGAGATGGTTTTTTTTCACAGTCACACCTTGTGTTTTTAAAACTCATTCATCCTGAAGGTTTTGTTTTTCAGCCCAGGTTTAAGTTAGACAAGTTTCAGGATGCGAAGAGATAGACATCACTAAAATGTTCAGCAAATGTTTAACAGCATTGTTTGGTTGATAATTGAAAAAATACCTGATTGAAGTGCCGCACAAAACATGTGGTTAAACATATGACGTATTATCTGAAAAGCAGATACATGATAAAAGTGCACTTGTGTGTCGCTCGTAAAGATTTTTCACTAAAAAGTTCAAAATCTTTCGGACACAAATTGCAGTTTAACGTCAAACTTATTTATGCGTTAATAAATTGTTTTTATTTGCTGTTTAACTCATACAAATTGAGAAAGAACATGATGTAAGGATATCACACATTGCACAAACTGTAGACTTAATTTAATAACACTATGATTGAAGCCATTACAAAAAAAAAAAAACACTTGAGTTTTAGCCGTCTATCGTACAAAAGATGCAAACATTTGATAATTCTAACTTGTCAAATGAGAGAATTTACTGTGTTTTGTGTCATTTTAATTTTCATATCTTACAAGCAATCTGAAGGCGTCACCTCCACCTGCTGTAAGACGCCCTTCCCCCCGTTTTCTCACATTTTAGAAAGCAAAACAAATAAAAATTAAAACTGATCATCAGTTGCTGTCCCACATACGTACGTTTGGTGTGAAGTGTGAAATGAACAAAACGCTGCAGAATTCCATTGGTTAAAATTCATAAAAAGATGCTTTGTATTGAGTGAGGAATACCTGTTAGTAAAGTTTGTGTCAGTTTTCAAAGTTCAGAGAAGGTTTGTTGTTTGATTTGGTTTTCTCATCTCAGTGCTCAGCGTTCCAGGGTAACGGTGCATGGTTTTACCAAAACTCGTGGTTTATCTTGGATCCGAAAACGTCAGCAAAAAACGCGTTAATGAGCGAATGAAACAACCGGTGCAAGTTACGCCTTCATTTGAACTGAATGTTACCATCATCTTCATTAGCGCATAGTAAATATTGAAATGCTTCCTGTGGTGTTCTGTCGTTATTTTACATTTTTACATCCACGATTTAGCCCGGACACGTCACTTTATGAAACAACTTTCACTCCAGCTGAACGCAGAATTAGAGCTACATGGGAGAAAGTACATGCATGTTTTTGTTTTTTTTTTTTCCTTCCCTGAATTTCGTTAAGTGAACAAAGAGAGTCCTTATTGAAAAGTTTTGCATCTTTTTTCAAGGGTCACTCAAACACAGTGTGTGAAATGAGAGTTGCCTGGGTGTGACTTTTCCAGAAAGCATCCGCTTGCTATTATCTGCCTAGTCAACTTCTGCAGGCCCCAGTGCCCTGACTTCCATACATGAGAGATCAAGGGTTACCAAGGTGCTTTTGAGAAAGAAGGGCTCAATGCGAGAGGGGACAAACCAGTTCACAAAATACTCATTTCCTTTGCATGTTAGGTGCCCTAGTGGGGTTTCAGACAGGGTCACTGACACAGCCACTGGGGTTGGGTTTTTTTTTTTTTTTTTTTCTTCTTCCATCCTTGTTCTTAATGAAAACTGTTGCTTGCCTTTTCAGTGGCTTGCGACTGCTAGCTGCTCCCTGTACAGTATGTAGCTTGATAATGTGCAGTGTTTGGCCAAAAGAAAGTTTGTTCAGACTCTGGCTGTTTATCCGGTGCCAGACATGGCCACCTCATGTAGAAAAGGTAAAAGTAGTTCTGTCCACCTCTCATTCTTGCCAGAAAGTTCAGTCACTGAGCCACGGCATTAACTTGTATTCTAACAAGATTAAAATATATTCGTCCTGGGGATTAGCATAGTTAGGTGTCCTTTTGCCTCTTTTTTCCTGCACTGGTGCGGTGACAGTGGGCTTTGATCTGTGTTGCGAGGCAAGAGTCCTGGCTTGGACCTAGCCATTCGAGTGCCAAGTGTGAAATTGGCCTGATGTCATCCCCATTCTTCACCTTTTACATCTTTCACCACTTTAATTATGTTTCCGCCACAAAGCCCAGGCACCTCTGAGCAGATTCCACTCTGGCCGTAGGAAGCATTTAGAAACTGTGGGTAAATGACACAGTAGGGGAGGGGGAGGATGGTAAGAGAGGTCATAGCAGGATGGGGGCCCTTTTGTGTTTAGAGGTAGACATTGATACTTTCCTGATGTATCCTCTGCTCACTTCCATTTTACAGCATGAGAACTTTCTGAAATTGTCAGCACATGCCTAAACGACCGCTCCCGAAAATGCCTCCTATTCTCTGAATTTCTATAATTTTTTTATTTTTTATTTTTTTCGCACCCTTTTCCAGGAGAGATATTTACTTCGCATTGTTATTCAGACAGATTACTGATGATTGATGGCATCATAAAATAGAAAATTACGCCGTAACATCAAAGAAGACTTTCCGTTGTGTAAAGAAGTTAAGAGCTCTGAACAAGGATCACTTCACCTGAATCTCACTTCGCGAGATGAGACAAATTATTCTTAGATAAAACCTCTCCTGTTCCATGAGAGTGTGCACATGCAGCCTTACAGCTTTAGCTATTGTTCATGCATTGGTGTCCCAATCTGAACTTCTGGGAGCTACTCTGCCTGTGAATATTTTGATCAAGGTTCCTATTGATGCACTGAATGAAGGACCAAAACAACAGGGGTATGCGCGCTCCTCGGATGTGCGAGGAGGGACAAAAAATGAATGAAGTGTGTTGGTGTGTGCAGGGATGTGTGCGTGCCAAGCAAGAATAAAATAAAACCCGAGTGATAGTAAGATGCGTGTGTGCGTGTGTGTGTGTGTGTGTGTGTGTGTGTGTGTGTGTGTGTGAGTGTGTGTGTGTGTGTGTGAGTGTGTGTGTGTGTG
>JAPQRN010000123.1:0-20280 GCA_037367275.1 Coranthus polyacanthus | reverse complement strand
GGTAGAAACCTCAGGAAGAGCCACAGAGGAGGGATCCCTCTTCCAGGATGGACAGACAGTGCAATAGGTGTTGTGTGGACAGACAATGATAACAGCGAATGCCAAGCATGACACAACATTAACATAGATCTGTGACTTATAGTAGACCTGTGTAATCTTCTATGTTGTTCCAATTATGTTGTTAAAGGATTTTTGTGTGTGTGTGTGTGTAAATCTTCATTTGGCAGACACTTTTGCTCAAAGACATTTAGCCTCTGTAGCAACAGGACAATCTTATCTGTATTTTCATCTGTGGGGGGTTTCCACTGATGAGCAACTCCCACAACAAATGTCTTTAGCCACAAACAGGGTTAGGGGAAATACAAAACAATGAATTTTCCCTACAATAACTACATAACACTGTCTATTTTTGCAATTTGTATGGGTGTCTGCCCAGTTATTTTCCAGTAAAATGTGATACTGTGGATTTCCGATTCAGTAAGTGACGTTACTGAAGATGTTACTCTAAACAATGACAGATATTTTGACAATGTGTTGTTGAAAGCTTCCAGTTTAATGTAAAGTTGATCATGTGGCCACATTATATTTGATAGAATGGTTAAGAATGCTCTTTCTTTAACCAAATATAACACCACTTTAGATCTTAAACTGGCTGAATAAAATAAAGTCCAAAATGTGAGTGTCATTTCTGTGTTCAGTCCTCATGTAGTGCGGTACTACGGCAGCTACTTCAAGAACAGTGACCTGTGGATCGTCATGGAATATTGTGGAGCTGGATCAGTGTCCGATATCATCCGAATACGCAGCAAAACGGTAACACAATACTCGCAGCACACACACATAAATACATGCATCAGTTTAGTAGAGAGCATGGCCAAATATATCTGCGCTACCAGACAAGAGTGAAACGAAAGGAAATACGGCCATATTCGATAGAAGCGCATCTGCAACACTCTTTTTTCAAGCATGCATGGATAAATCAATTATAAGTGTTATTGTGCTTAAGAGCTGTGTGATTAGGTCTCAAATCCTGATATCGGTCATTTCATGTCATGTCATGATATAGCACATTTTCTGTAAATTTAATAATTAGTTCTCCCTTTATTTAGAAGCTGTAGAACTTTTTGAATTGTAGCAGTAAACAATGAATACAGGCCTAATATAAGTATTAGTATATAAAATACCAAATGTAAAAATGGAACACTGATACCAGCCAATAAAGCCTACAATACAAATAAACAAACTGCAGCTTTGGAAATAATTATCGTTGCACTGTGACAAAGTAGTGAAAAGTCAACATTAGTTAGTCATAAATGTGACCTGTAAAGGCAGGGTTCTTATGTGCAAATGTGAGGCAAAAATTAGGCAAAACACAGAAGAAACTTTACAAACTGAATAAAGAAATAATCTGTATTTAAATGAATGACAACAAAAACCCAAAGTAACATGGAAATTAAGAACATCTGATGTTGAAAAACAATTTAGAAATGATAAATATTCCAGAAACAAACAATATCTAAAGGCCACTGAAGGACTATTATACTGAGTTTCTATAGAAAATCACAGCTGGTCTAATAGTTATTTCCACAATGGTAGAACAAACAAAAACCTCCTCTCATTTCTGCAGTGTGGAACACAAATGATGAAAAATATTACTCTACAGAGTGTGACCTGTGGCACAGTCCTACTGAGCACTTGTATGTTGTAGAAAGTGAACGGACGCTCTGATAGTTGTGTCTAGCTTTAATCCACATCCTGTTTGCTTGTCCTGCAGCTCACAGAGGAGGAGATTGGCACCATCCTGCAGTCGACTCTGAAGGGTCTGGAGTATCTTCACTTCATGAGGAAAATCCACAGAGACATCAAAGCGGGCAACATCCTGCTGAACACAGAGGGTCAGGCCAAACTGGCCGACTTTGGAGTTGCTGGACAACTCACAGTGAGAACATTCCAGTATTAAATACACACTGTATATTAAACACACACACAGACTGGATGTTGTGGATTTCAAAAGTCTGTTCTACAAAGTATCTGTAATGTTTTTCTCTGTCCATTTCTGTCAGGACACCATGGCAAAGCGGAACACTGTGATTGGCACACCGTTCTGGATGGCCCCAGAGGTCATACAGGAAATCGGCTACAACTGCGTGGCTGACATCTGGTCCCTGGGAATAACAGCGATTGAGATGGCTGAAGGGAAGCCCCCGTATGCCGACATACATCCCATGAGGGTGAAACCAGTTACTGCATATCATTCCAGATGCTTCCATTAGTGCACTTCCTTGTAGTACACTCTGTACACTTACACTGCTTACATTACCCTGTTTAGATTTCACAGACTAGTTTTGTCTCAGAATCAAACTCAAAATAAACATTCTTCTGCCTCTTTTTAATGGTGAATTGCAACCAGGCAGAACATTACTGAAAACATTGAACATACAGTATCTGTTTGTTTGCTCACATAACTGCAATTCAGTTTTATTAAAAACGAATAAAAATACATGTGCTTTTACTTGATTGTGTGTGCCCTCAGTTTCACATGAAGTCGATGTGTCATGTCATTACTAAAATAACTTAGTAGCAACAAAGCTAAGGACAGCTTTGCAGCAGCTCCCTTGGCTAACATTATCATACAGTTGGTGGTCACTCCTCTTCCTCTATGAAGATGAGATGGCTACATAGAGAAGTAAGGGGAAAAAGTGCTGTATAGTTTTATGTGTAGAGAAGGACAATCAACGAAAATACGTTTCTTCAGTATATCTACAGTATGTCTGTCATTATTGTGCTATAGATTGTACACACCTCAACTTAATGTGTACATGTGCATCTTCACTCTCCTGTTTCCTTTTCCAGGCCATCTTCATGATTCCCACAAACCCACCCCCGACTTTTCGGAACCCGGACTCGTGGTCCTTGGCGTTTCGAGATTTTGTTGGCCAGTGTTTGGTGAAAAACCCAGAAAACAGGGCGACTGCCACACAGCTTTTACAGGTGCTGCCACTGTGTTACTGATAGCAGGCGGTGTTTCAAAATCCTGAGTATTGTGTGTAAGCAGGATACACTGATATGACACCCTGGATATTTGAAAATTATATCCAGGGTAACTAGATAATTTGGTTAAAATGATTAGACAGATAAGTTAAGACAGTATTTTTTTTTATTTCTTATGTTTTTTTTTACTGTGATTAAGACATAAGGCTACAGATGGAACGTAAACAATGTGCTGGAACTGTTGACTTGTTGTAAATGCGGTCTTTGTCTGTCTTGATTTGTGTCTGTGTCCTTCAGCATCCTTTCATTAAGTCGGCGAAGCCCAGCTCCATCCTCCGGGCGCTGATCACAGATGCCATGGAGATCAAACTGAAGAGACAAGAGGAGGCCGAGCAGAGGGAACAGGACGCAGACGAGGATGACAATTCGGTACATGACAGGACACAACAGAAAACACACACAGCACCTTCACATAACATTGCTATAAAATGATATTGCTTAAGACTATGTGATATGACCAAAATATCACAATATACAAAATTTTCTCTAAATTCAGTAGTATAAGTAGTTTATATAAATAGACCATATGAAAAGGAAAATTTATTATTTTTTGAATTGTAAACTCAACTCAGAAAATAAAAGGTACTTACTCATATTTGATTGTTTTTCTCCTTTTATTTTGCAGTTTTTCAATTAAGCATGGAACAAAATTGAAAATGTTAATAAAATATAAAAAGGAAAAAAACTGTCCACACAACCCTTGTTTTACAAAATATCTGTACACACTACAACACCAAATGACTGCAAACTGGTACAAATGGTCGGACATCTTTATATTATGTAGATTTCACCACACTGGATGGGGTATCAATGGCCAGTGCTGATATCATGTTGTTTTTTTAAGTTAAGAACATTGATAACATTAACAAACCAGACACAAAGTTGTTGAACTTGAATGACCGTTTAACACGATTATGTCTGCATTGTCCGTTTGCTTAAGTCGCTGTGTCTGCAGTACCCTAATGTTGAATTTAATTTAAAGATAAAACTAATGGGGAACACTAACATTATTCCACTTCAGCCACTCAGACAAGGCTGCATGCACTGAAGATGTGTCTGTGTTTATTTTTGTTTGTTGACCTTGTGAAATATTATCTCAAATCTGTTTATCACTAATGTGAATGTGGTCACAAATATCAAAACCAAACATATAATACTCTATGACTGTAGAACTGTTTAAGTTACAAAGGTGGTAAAGGTTGGCTGTTGTTGGATCAGTCTGTGGTCCAGTTTTCTGGTCCACGCCAGACTTTTCAGACCCAGACCCTGTCCATTCAACAGTAGTAACCCCTCTCTTATCTCTGAGCTCCTTATTTTGACCCCGTTCAGACCGTGCATTAACATCCATCTTGGCAAATCCAATCACATATTCAGCTCTAATGCAAGGTCTAAACACTCAGGAAGCATTTCAGGACACACTATCAGATCACTCATATCACACAGCCTTTATCAATACTGTTGATAATATTTAGAGTTGCTGGACTTAAAATCTGGCTTATCTTTTGCGTGTTTCAGGATGAAGATGAGGTTGACCAGGGGACGATGGTACGAGCAGGGACAGGAGACTCTGGAACCATCAGAGCTGTTGGTTCATTAGCGAGTTCATTAGGCAGTACGGCACGGACCATGATTGAACACGATGACACAGGAACCATGCAGTCCCAGCTCGGCACCATGGTCATCAACTCTGATGATGATGAGGAAGAAGCTGGCACCATGAAAAGTAAGATACACACATACACAAGTGTTTGGTAACACTGTCAGAAATTATGATTTTTCTTCTGCAAAAGCACAGCATGTAGAGATGTGCTATGTTTGTTGTTATTCATCTGACAAAAAAAATTAAGAGGAACCAACTAATGAGGAACCTGCTGGAACTACTTTAATTATAAACATTACACTGTTGACGCACTGTGTTATCAGGCTCCATTTCTATTTAACTTAAACTTAAAAACACTTCAAACAGGGTTCTTTCCTTCGTCTATGTCTTTAGTTGAAATTAAATGGCAGAAAAGCTCATCTTGTAATTGTAAATCTGCTGTACTTTACTTGTAACTTATCATAATCATTTATTAGGAGTGATGGTACATGTTTTGGTCACGCACTTTGAAGGTTTTGGTTCCTTGTTAGGACACGACTTTTCCTGGTCATGAAACATAAATTAGTTTCATGATGAAAAGACAATCTGTAAACATGCATGTTTTTATGTGATGTTTATGTGATGTGGCGTCTGTTCAGGAGCATTAAAATGCAACTGTAGATGTTCTTCTTTCCATTAGAGGGCAGACCGGGACCATCACTGTTCTCACTCACACTGTACTCACTTGTGAGGTCTAGTATAGCTGTTGTGTTAGACAGTTGTCCTTACATCAGAGCTATGTGGGTTTTCTGTTGCAGCCAGTTGTTTTCTTTTCTGTTGACACTGAGATCTGTTTCTATCCACCCGTTGTTATTTGCATTTTCTAAAAGAGAGTAGAAATACGGAAAATAAAAAAATAAAAAAACTTGAGATATTGCCAAAAAAGTTTTTATGCTTGGGAGATGTTGGTGAATAAGTGCAATGGAAAGAGATTTGGGGAAGAATTCTGAAATTACATATTAGATGGAAACAGCAATAAAACACCACCATGAATGAAGAGCTACGGAAACAAATGCTAGACAAAGGCCTTGACAAAACATGGAAGGGTTTGAACCAGACCAGTGGTTTGGTTTGGGGGACCAAAAAGCCAGCTTCAGTTTTTGGCAAAAATTGACTACCTCTTATATCTATCAGCTCCTCTGTCAACAACGGATGTATGTATGTTATTGTATGAAACACTATCTAACTGGCGAAGATTTAATCCGTGATGATGATGAAGAATCATTTCTTAATATTCACACAACAGTAATGGATAAAAACACACATTGAATCACATTTTGTTTTGCCAATTTTCTAAAATTTGGTTAAAATTTGCAATACACCTGAATGGAAACCTGACTCCTATAATGTCATGGCGGCAGACAGATTCAGACTGCATTCAGCGCTGTGCCAATTGTTAAGTAGTTTTATGTTCTGCTGCGTGAAACCCTGACACTGCAAGTTATTGGTCTGAAGCATAGACTGACAGACAAGCCCAGTGTGAGCACAGATTCAGGCAATAGAGTTACAAGGTGATTTTAATCTTTTTAGGTAGATTTCATGAGACTGATTTGTCTTCCTATTGTCATGGTGTGACATCTTTTATGTGTCTTTTCTTTGTCTTGTTACATGGTATACAAATAATTAAAATCCACAAATCACCATCTGGTGTCTTCAACTTTCACTCGGACCAAAAATTAGCCTTTAAACAGGAACAAAATAATGATTTAACATTTATTGTGATAATTATCAAGATTGACTGATGATTGAACATGTTTATTGTGACAATATTTTTGGCTATATCACCCGACCCTACATTGCTGTAATATTTTATTTTGTTTGGTTTAATTTACCAGTTGTTAACAACTACATGAATATAGCAACATATTTCCTGACTTTACAAAGTGGTTAGGAATCTGTAAACATTAAACATTAAAAAAAGAGACGGTAAAATGATGTACTTGTAGTTTAAAATTCAGATGTGCAGCAGCACCACATTAGACCACATCCTCCATCAGAGGAGTCATAACAGATATTCGGGTGCATTAGGTCTTGTAGTGTGGATTTCAGAGAAGGACTCGGCTATGGATTTGGTAAAACACTCTGGACTGACTGTGAGTGAAGAACAACTTCTGTTGATAAGTTGGTGTCTGCCCAACAGATACAAAACTCATGTAAGGATCCACCTAATCCAGTAAACACGTTAGGCTGTGGGCTGATGGCAGATGTTAGTGCTGCTTTAGTCTGTTCCTCGATTTTGTGGGAGTTCACAGCGGTGAATGTATTGGGAGCTTGAAGTGGAGTCTCAGTTCCAGTTGGACAGTGTTCACCAGTGCTGGCAGTCTGTGGGGGTGTTTTTATGTGTTTGTTTTTATTCACAAAGAATTAACCCCAGTGAGATACTGGAGTACTGAGTTTGGATTTCAGTATGTGTGTATATTTGTTTTTTCCCAGTGCGACTCCCGTGTCTCAAGACCAACATTGCACTTGACTGTGTACTTTCTAAATGAAAACAAAGCTACTGTTTAGTCTCGTATTGGTCTGACTGTAGGTCTTAGATGGTGAGATGGCCCATATGAGCAACTTTTCAGTGGGATGGTACAGATGGTGTCATTTAATAAATAAATAACACTGCTGTCCAAACGTCCCTACTCAGCTAACATTAATTTTAAATGGACAGAGACACCGACATATTTTCCACTGTTGGGAGTGTGCTCACCTTTTTGCACGCACGAGACTGTGCATGTGTGTGTGCGGAATTCCACCATAACACTGACTTTCAAGGGGGGTGGGGGGTGCCGTTGGGGGGGCGGGCTGCCCCCCTAATATAATGGTGGGGGAAACACTGCTTATTTTACTTGTAGCCTGTATTCATATTCATATCAGCATTTTCCCTAAGTTTGTGGAAGACTTCGATGCATTTTTGGACCATTATTATTACCACATCTGTGTTCAAAAATTTGGGAAAGCTAAAGCAGATAATAAACACCTAATAAGACAAAACTTGCATAAGAAGTCCACTGGGGACCACTGTGACTTTTCCCAGGCTTGGTTCAAAGCCTTTTAGGTAGTTTTGATTCTCTCCACATTGATTTTAAAGTAATCTGGCCTAGGTGCTGCACCTAGGGAAAACCACATTATGTATTGCTAGGCTAGTCTGTCAGCAACAACAGTTGAGTTCCTGTTATTTTACTGCTAACTTCAGACAGAGAAAGAATTACTAACTCTGAGCCACTGGTTCAGCTTCTGAACTCAGACATGCACGAAGTCTGATATACATATATGTTTGGCTAAGCAATGGTGTAAAACACAGGGTTAGAATGTAGAATGTCGGTCCAAAATGATGCCTCCAGAAACTAGACTAGGGTACACTAATTAGGGGAAAACTTGTTGTAGTTTGGTGGATTTGTTCTTTCCTCCAGGTCCTCCAGTTTCCCTACCCTTAACCCTATCCTAAGGTACAGGGTGGGTTAAATGCAGAGAATGAATTTCACTTGACTTTAAAACACAAAACTGAATGGTGAACATGCCAAGCAAAAACAAGTAAAACAACAAATCAAACACTGAATTAGGCATCTAGCAGTCCAAGATGCAAACACAATAGCATTTAATTTATATTTTGGAAATTTAGCTTCTTCAGCAATCACTCCAAATACTGCTATCAGCGGAAATCATCGAGAGGGGTCACCTTTGACAGAGCTGCACTTTCACAGTACTTTGAGAACTTAATCCAAGGAGAACAGAGGCTCCATTCTGATAGTCTGTACGTGGTAAATATGAAAAACATACTGTTAAAAGAATATTCCAGAGATCCCTTGTTTTTGTAGGTCGTCCTTCACTTACATCCTCATGCAACATTTATTTCCACTGGTTAATATCACAGAACTCTGAGCAGCAGTTGACTTGTTTTGTTCACTCTGCCATGTTGGCAGGAAAGGAAAAGCCAAAATGAGTGGCTACGGTCTATTTCACAGACCAAAACCAGGGATAGAAAATAAGTCAAGGGTCAAGATTTGTTTTCTTTACTTGGAGTGCTGTTAAGGATTGATGAGGCAGATATGCAGAGCAAACACAAACAGTTTAATCTCCACCACTCAGATGGGCCGGGATCAGGTTTGAGCCTGTCTTTTTAAAAGTCCTCCAGTTCCCTTCCTCGCTGTGACAGTCATTTCTTCCAGGCGCTTCACTTTTTTGACATGGTGCTAGTGGAGTGGTCACATGTCACAGTCACAGTGTCAGTACTGGTAACATTAGATGAGAGCTGTGACGCACAAAACTATCACTCGGATGAAATGTCCTTGTCTTAGAATAAATAATAATGAACGTTGATGTATAGTGAATATTTTGAATGTGTGGAAGAACATTTTGAATACTTACTTGGACATCCGTTGCCACAGCAACGGTACGTAAGTAAGTTTGACAGCTTCAAGACATTCGGGTCAGCCCTTGTATGAATGGATGAGAGGCATACACTGGGGAAGTCACCTCAGGTATAGAGAACGTGTGATCACCATGTTGACTCTATACAGCTGCTGAGCACATCTGGAATCTACAGCTGCTCCATAGATGTTTCATTTGTGTTCCTGCAAATAGGGCAGTGTTTTGATTTTGACTGATTTAGGGCTGGACTTGAATGTTCAACTATTTGAATACTCGTTCAGCAGGTAGACATCCAGTTTTCAATTTTAATATATGAATGTTTGCTTTTTTAATTAGACATCAAGCATAGACAATCTTTCTCATGCTGGCATCTAACTTAAATTGATACAAAACCCTAAAATATGTTTTTGAGCTGGAAACAGAATCACATGACCCAGTTGTGATGAAATGCGTCAGTTCTGGTGATAATGCACATACTAATCAACAAATACTGTATGTAAAAAAACTGCATTTTATGGTTGAGAACAGCTCTCCACTTCCTGTTTGAAAAATGTTCTTGATCCTTCCCACAGTGATGATGAGGTAGAGACGTACTTTTAGTGTTACCGCCTACCGGTGTTCAGTCCACCTGTCCTTCAGCCAGACTCATTCATTTTCTCAGAGGTTTAACTAAATCTCTCTGTTCTGAACCACGAGGACAATGATTTTGCCTCTTAAAACCACTGCATCAGTCGGTTAATTTGTTTGTCGGTTTGAATCTGAAATTTCGTCTTAAAACATGTGAGTAACACAACAACACAGGTGGTAGAATGGCTCTTTTTGTCGCAAACTCTGGTAGGTTTAAGAGGCTTCAGGGCTTCACTTCCCTGTGGGAAGGGTGTTACAACCAGTACAAAAACTCAAACTACCCTTTAAGAGCTTTTGCATAGGTGTCTTGTGATTCTCTGTCGTGAACTACTGAACTACTCCTGTCACACATCCTGACCTGCATTGATCACTCCCGTTTCTCCTCTTTCCGACTTTGTAGCAGTTTTCAGGATCATGCAGTGGCTCCTTTCATGAGCTATGTGCCGTGTGAAAAGTATCAACGTTTAATCACAGTTATTGTTATAAGTTTACTTACTGTTAACTACAGGCAAAGCCTCAGAGCCCTAAAAGAAGGTATTCAGACCAGCCCTAGAGTGATTCCATGACATCACATCTACACCACTACTCTATATGGTATTACACCTAGGGCTCAATACTGAACTTCAGTACTTGTACAGCACCAGCCAAATTGTTTGGATACCTGGTCTTGTTTGATATCATTTGATACCAAATTGCAGTGCCAAAAAGGAGTAAATCTCATCAGCTCAACATTTTTATGAGTTATATGTACCCAGCACTAATTATATCTGCAACTAGGGCATGATTGGGTAAAAAAAGTCATATTGCGATCAGAGGTGACCCAGTAGTGGATTTTTAAAGCCAGAAATTTTAACATATATCACCACCACCTGAAAAACCGCCACCACCTTTTTGAGCTATTATTTTCCCTGAAAGTCAGTATTTCCAGTTGAGAAGCGTACTGTTTGCAACTGGTCTGCTAATACCAATACTTTAAAAAGCATCCTATCGCTGCAGATGAATAAGGCTCTTACCATGTTTTCCAATGACCTCCCTCTGCTCAGCATCACCGAATCCAAAATATCACCACACACACTATGTTTACTCTATAGCTTTTTGTGATGCTGTAATTGCAGAGGCTGACATTGTGATTGGATTAATTGTGTAGCTCTACCTCCTCTATGACAAGTGACCCGTATTGGAATGTTTACTTCATCTTTTTACCAGTACAGCTCTAGACGAATGAAAATACAAAGACAGCCACATGGTTTTTTTAAGTTTGTCTGGACTCAAACACTCAAGCGCTATGCCGACTTCTACATCTGTGACACTTGTAATGACACAAAGACACACAGCACTGTCTCCTGTCTGATGTCCTGTTACTGCATTAGTATGGATCTCCACTGCTGGCAGTTTAAACCGCATTAACACAGGGACATTTAGACTTCATAATTCCATTAGTACACCAGTATAATTTAGTTGTGTGTCTGTGTTTGTGTATATTCCTCTAGTGTCCTATTATTCCTGTGCACGTCTGTCTGCGACAGTGTGTGTGTCTCAAACTAATGAGGCGTTTCTTCTAAAGTGGCCCTGAGGATTACATTATTAGTTCAGATATTGATCCTTCTTAATAGTACTGAATAATAAAAAGCCTTTTTATTTCTGCTGGTTAGCCACTGAGGCTCACTGACCAGAAGCCATGTTAAAAATGTTTTTCTGTTCCTCCCGTCTTCTCAATCTGCTTTAAGTCCTTCACTGCCAGATCTGATTTATTAAAGACACTGGTACTAGGCCTAGACAATGCGGCCAAAAATGTCATCACGATAAAAATCGTCCTGAGTGAAAGTTGTTTGTGGTTTTAAACTTGTTTATGTTCAGAACATGACAAACACTTGAAAACAGCAAAACATTTCACAAATATAGATGAAGAACATTTTTATGCCAGTACTTCTTAAGTGTAAGTATTTTTAAAACATGGCATTTATTAAAAGATTTTTTTTTTCCAGTGTTTCCAGGGATGCAGTGATCTGACTTTAACTCCAGATACTGATGAGATAGTGAGCCAAGTACTTGGGTTTTGAATCCTTTTTAAGAGGGAAATCATGTGACAGAGGAATATTCTGTTGTCCCTGTGTAACCATGACACTGATGAACTTTATCCATAACACAAGATAAAACCCTGTATTTCTCTCCTCATCTACTGGTTCACTGCTCACGCTGACATAAACAGGATAATGCAGAATGAAATCCAAAAGGTCGGTTCATAGATGCTGTTTCAGCTGCAGCTGCTTTTTCAATAAGTGATGCATGTTTCTTGTTGCTTATCAAAGCAAAAGTAAAGATCATTGATGATGTCCTAAAATGCTTACGAAGACTCTGATAGCATCTAAACTTCTGATATGTTTTAAGGGGATCATTTCAAATCATTCTCCAGCTCTTAGTCTCTTGAGTAATTAGACTGACACAGATGCACAGAAACCACATTAACTAACAAAAGAGCAAAGGCAGTACCGTGATGCAGTCAACAATGAGCTCCCAACATCCCATGTGTTTGAAATGCATGTAGACAGACCCATTATGTTGACTTGAATAAATAATTTAAATGGAGCTCTCCATCTTCAAATGCTTAACTGCTTTGGTCTGTAAGTAAAAAGCTTTCAGTTAACCATTCCACCATCTTTACCTCACATGGTTCTATGTAGTCCATTGAATGTTGGATACAGTTGAAATAAAATCAGCAGTGGATTTTCTCTTACCTTCTTTGTTAAGGATTCTAGTTAAACAGATTTAGTGTCCATTTGTATCCGCTCAGCTCTTGATTTTGATCATTAAAGTTTCATTTTGTTTTGGGTGGTTCAGTCCTCTCTTGCGTCCACTCGGGCTTGGCTTTCACTTTGAAACCTTTCTTCAGCTAAACATGTGGTTTATCCAACACATTACACTACTTGGTGTGAGAGAATTTAATCCTCTACTAAAAGATGTTCATGAGCTCAGTTTATATTCTACAACACCAAACAAAGAACAGTACAGAAAAAGGAGGGGTTGTATGGAAACTCCACATTAAAAAAGATAGCAATATTAAAATGTGCTTTTTGGTATTTGGGGTTGTAACTTGTTGTCAGCTAGACTGCACAACATATTTCAGACACAGTCATGGTATAAATCATGCCCACCAGTTATTCCAGCTTCCAGAGGAAAGAAAGAATATTTTAAGCAGCAGTGGAAAATGAAACTTTAATGCCTTATTTAAATGAATGTTCTTTTTAATGTGAATGGATGTATTGACAGTTCCCCAAAAGTAAAGCCAAAACATACTAATCGACCTGTATTTTAGCTACACTTTTCCACAGCAGTAGTAAACTTCATTTCGCTTACCATCTTTATATATAGAGTCTGTGGTACAGGCCTGGAATCAATATAGAAATAAGTGAGAAGATATACTCTATGTGTGAAAGAACAAAGTGTGACTGTGTGAGTATATATACATGCAAGGTAAGATAACAACTCTAAAAGATAATTAGTGTGTGGGGCGAACCTTGGTTTATTGGGCAAATTCCTGTTTGTATCCCTAATTTTACCCAAGTGAGCAGAGCAAATCACAGTGCATCAGTGTAGCTCAGCATTTGATTCATGGCTTTAATAAGCGGCTGGGTGTTACTGAGGCTGAGGCTGAAGCTTTCTCCTGCAGTATGTACAGAACATTCACATCTAGACACAAGGCATCTGCTGTGACATAAGTTTCACACACAAAAAGAAAGAAGTGGTGATTTAAAATGTAGAAGTGACTTATCCATAGATTTAGTGTATAAGAACATCTTGCCTCTGATTACATTCTGATTATACTTTACAATACTGTGCAGGAAAATCTAATGTCATTACAACATTTAGAGCTAGTTTATCAGGTAGTTATCCTAAATTTATGATCATTAAAGTGATACTTAACACTGAAACATGCATCCTTTTTGAGCTGTAAACTGAATTATGACTTAATTGTGATGAAACACATCAATGCTGGTGATAATACATATGAAAATCAGTAAATTCGTAAAAAATTTGGATTTTCAAGGGTGAAAATGGCTTCCTGTTTTAAGAGCTTGAGCCTTCTCAATTCACTCTACAACATGAAATTTGTATTAAAAAAATCAATATTAACACCCTCGACCTCTGATTACAGTGTTCAGTCCACCTGTCCTCTACAGGGAGTCTGACAAACCTTTTTCATTTTCCAATGGCGAACTGAAGCTGTTACGTTGCTCTATTCAGAACCACAAGATTTGTTTGAAAACAACCACATTTGTACTTCTTTTACCACTGCCTTGTTCATCTGGTTTGTTTTTCATACCTCAAAATTATGATCCATGATCTGAATCACAATTTTCTCACCTCTTATAAAATAACTATAAACAGTTTCCTTGTAGCTTTCTCTGGTCTCTGGAGGCTTAGGCTGTGTGTGATGGTTGTTATTATCTGACTAGAAACCCTGCATTTTTGCATCATTTTTGGACAGATAGTATTGGAATATTTAGATAATAACTCGATGAAGTAAACACTAGTCCACACTCTCCTAACTGTATACCCATCTGTCACGCTGCAGTGTTTCCATTAATTCCATAGACTGTGGCTTGATCTGTCCCACCAGAGTTTTATAACAAATCAAAAATGTTTTTACACTTTAACATAAAGCATCTGTGTGAATTAAACTCGCTGCATATGTTAGAGTGGAGTGGCATTAGACTCAGAATGGGGATAAAGTTACACTTCAGTAAGGTTGTATAAATGAAAAGATAACAAAATAAATGGAATGATCAAAGACAAATCTGATCAGATCTGGATTAATCAGATTGAGTTGCTTCAGTGCATTCCTGTTTTAATGGGGCTATGTGCTTTAATCTTTACTAAAGTCAAACATATATCTCTTTTTATTTCATGTCTCTACAGTTCAGAATGTGAGCTCACCTAAATAAAAAGACCCAGGAGCAGCTAGAGAAGTTTCACTGTGTTCCTCATGAGCTGCACATAATCTGTCTATACCCATGAGGACACATACCTCTATTTCTGAGTAAGATGGATGTAAGATAACATCCAAAAAGTCACAATTAAAGCCTGAAATCTACATTTTAAGCCCCTATGTTGATGTGATGTGATGTGAATAAGCTTAAGCTTTTTCACTGAGTTATGTCTTATTGAAATGCACTGAATGACTGAGTGCAGTCCCAGTGTATATGTACAGATCTTTTATTGTGAAAGGTAATGACAGAAGTAGTGGATGTGTAATACGCTGCAGTCTTTTTTCAGTTGTTTTGATAGAGAGAGGAAAGAAACCAGAAAACATTTCAGAATCTGGAATAAGAAGTTTGGCTTGTTCTCTTGCAAAACTCATTGATGAATCAGTGCAGTTCTACTTTGCAGACCTATTACAAATATTCACTTGCTAAGCTCTCAGAAGGTTGTGTTGCTGTTGGTTTGTTTTAAAGTCTTCTCCTCACTAGTGTTCAAAACAGCTTAAATTGAAATTTCTAAATGTAAACTGACACATCTGATGTCTGTTTACACAACTTTTGAGTTGTGTATGTATTTGTAGCTCTGTAATGATGATAAATGTTGAGACACTAGTTTGTTGGCTCCTGCTGTTAGTTGAGTTTAACATACTTTTTAACTTGGTATCATTGATCTCTCTTGTGGCTCCATGCTTTGTGTTCAGTTTAAAGTGTCATACTCCCCTCACTGTAGAAGAATTAAAGGCTGTTTATTCTCCATTTCTGCTGCCAGGTCCCTCTACAAGATTACACTGCCAAGAGCACAGACCTCAGAAAAGCCTTTGTTGAAGGAAAACATCTGCAGTTTTTCCAATATGTTTTTTATTTTAAACATGTTCAGATGCCTTAATGTAAAGTCTCTTGGTTCTTGTCTGCTATGTTTTGTTGTTGGGTAACTTTAGCAATTATCTGTTGGGTCAAAGACTCTTTCGATCTGCGCATCACATCTCTATAAACTGTGACCTGCTGTGCTTTGGTGGTTGCTATGCCAACCCATATGGAGGAAGGTGAGCTAATGAGCAGTGTGTCTCTTTATGTCTTGTGTTTTTATACTGCAGCATGTACAGCGTAGTACATTTTGAAAACTTTGTCACATAGCTTTTGCATAAAGGTTCTTATTAGATTAGAATTTGTATCACGACTGTATTTATGCCACAACTTCCACAAATAATGTCCTAAAGTGACATTTTCTACACTAAAAGTATATTCCAAATAGCACACTGAGTCCTTCATATAAAATCTCAACAATGTCACAAATATCCTAAATTAATGGAGCGTAGCGGTAGTTTAGGCAGGCCATGAAGTCAAGCTTAGCCCTCATATCAGCACATGACTGACAGCAGCTAATCTCAATGTCAGCCACATTAGCTGATTCATCAGCTGACTCTTTCGCACACCCATTGGTTACTCTTACTCAGGGTGTCATATTTAACCTCTTCAGTTATCATTGCTGCTTCAGCCAGCTGCCATTGCAGCTCTTCTTCAAAACCCACCTCTACCCCAGCTCCACCTTTTTGCTCTGTAACTGACTTAATCAATGTCATTTTGTTGTCATTTGATGCCTGCTCTGTTCTGTTCCCTGGGGGGGCGGGTCTTGATGCTGCGCTCTCTGCCCTGGCTTCCATGTATGCTCATGGAAGAGCAAGGAGGTATGCATTTCCTGCTTAGGCTTTCCACATATGCACATGGAAGTGCAGGGAGCTCCCATAACAGAGCCATAAAGTCAAATACACATAACTTATGCAGATGAATAAGTATTCAATTAAATTTTTGATGAGAGTGGTCCTGACTGAAGTAAAATTGCCTGCCCTGTAGGTATTTAAATGCCCTCACACACCAACATGATTTTCACTTCAGTTACTTTCTTTAAAATTGGAAATGTTAAATAGTTTTAAAGGAAACTTGTTTTTTTTGAGTAGGTTGCTAACAATTAGTAGCAGTGTGACTGGTCAAGTCTCTCTATCAATTGTCAACCTCTTGGACTGAAAAGTGAAGCCAGTTTGGAAGTGCCAAAACCTCCATGACTATCTGATAAATATTTTTACAGCCTGGTATTAAAAACAGTTTTGGTCTCTATAACTAATTTCCCTTGTTCGTGATTGTACAGGGGATGAATTTCTATATAACTCACCTTTTTAGATTATTTTAAAAACTCTGTCTGTGTCTGCTGTTGCTGTGTGGGTTTTGATTGACAGCTGCTCGGCATACATTCAGTATGGTGTATGCCCTCCGTTGGCTTCAATGCAGGCAGTAATCCTCTGACGCAGGCTTCTGACCAGGCGAAGAGATGTGAGTCCATTCGTGGACGCCTGGACCAGCTGCTGTCTGTTCTGTGGACAAGGAACCCTACCGACCTGTTCTGCACCATACCAAGGGCCCTCAGACGTTCATCCCTTGACAGACATGGCATTTTGACATGTACACAAATGTCAATGGTGGCCTTTTTCATGGCCATATATAGCCTTACACACACACACACGTTTGTTAACTGCCAGAAATGCACTTGGTCCATCCATCCATCTTCTACCGCTTATCCGGGTCTGGATCACGGGGGCAGCAGCCTAAGCAGGGAAACCCAGAATTCCCTCTCCCACAGCTTGACCTCCAGGACCACATCATCAGCAAAAAGCAGAGATGCGATCCTGAGGAGTCCAACCCGCACCGGGAACAAGTCTGACTTGGCTACGGGCCAAACAGGGACTGATTGGCCCGTAGCAGCGGGCAACAGATCCCATACTCCCGAAGCACCTGCCACAGGACACCACGAGGGACATGGTCAAATGCCTTCTCCAGATCCACAAAGCACATGTGGACTGGATGGGCAAACTCCCATGCACCCTCTAGTACCCTGCAAAGGGTAAAGTGCTGGTCCAGTTTTCCACGACCAGGACAGAATCCGCATTGTTCCTCCTGAATCTGAGGTTCGACCGGCTGGACTCTCCTCTCCAGTACCCTGGCATAGAGTTTCCCCCGGGAGGCTGAGGAGTGTGATTCCCCTATAGTTGCAATGTTGAGTAGGCGTGTCAGCCAAGACAGCCCCCACCATCCAGAGCCTTAAGGATCTCAGGGTCTCATCCACCCCCAGGGCCCGGCACCGAGGAGTTTCCCGACTACGTCGGAGATCTTAGCCACGGTGATGAAAGAGTCCCCCTCTGAGTCCCCAGGCTCTGCTTCCTTTACAGAAGACGTGTCAGTGGGGTTGAGGAGATCCTCGAACTATTCCTTCCACTGTCCAACAACATTAACAGTTGAGGTCAGCAGGGTCCCACCCACAGTGTTTACAGTGCGAGTGAAACACCACTTTCCAATAACAGAATACCACACACTGGGCAGGCCGTTTCTCCCAATCACTCCCCTCCAGGTCACACTGTCATTGCCCACATGAGCGTTTAAGTCCCCCAACAGGACAATGGAGTCCCCGGCACAAGCACCTTCCAACGCCCCACCCAGAGGCTCCAAGAAGGCCGGATACGAACTGCTGTTTGGCGCAGAACCGCAGACAACAGTTAGAGCCCGGTCCCCGACCCATAGGGGCAGGGAAACAACCCTCTCATCCACCGGGGACAACTCCAATGTGCAGGCACCAAGCCAGAGGGCTACAAGTAGACCCACACCTGCCCGACGCCTCTCACCTTGGGTAACTAGAACAGACTCCAGCCCCTCTCGAGGAAATTGGTTCTGAAGCCAAAACTGTGTGTGGAGGTTAGCCCGACTATATCTAGCCGGTACCTCTCAACCTCCTGCACCAGTTCAGGCTCCTTCCCCACCAGAGAGGTGACATTCCCAACAGCCAGTTTTGGCAACCGGGGATCAGACCGCCAAGGCCCCCGCCTTCGGCTGCCACACTGTCCACAAAGCACCGTACTCTTACTACCCTTCTTGCGGGTGGTGGGCCCACAGGAGGGTGGAACCATGTGGCTCGTTGGGGCCAGGCCCCATGGTTGAAGGCCCGGCCACCAGGCGCTCCTACGAGCACCTCCCGCAGGCCTGGCTCCAGGGTGGAGCCCCGGTGTCCCTGATCCAGGCGAGGTAAACAGCTTCCGTAATCTTTTCTTCATAAGGGTCATTGTGAATCACTCTTTGTCTGGCTCCTCACCTAGAACCAATTTGCCTTGGGAGACCCTACCAGGGGCTAAATGCCCCTGACAACATAGCTCCTAAGATCATTGGAGCACGCAAACCCCTCCACCATGGTGAGGTGGGGATTCAAGGAGGAGTGCACTTGGTCCAGTTTTGTAAATTGTCCTACTGATGTGCAGTGAAGCATGTCAACAGGACAGCTCTACAGTCCCACAACCAGACATACCCCATGTCATCAAACAAAAACAAAAAAATCCCCCCAACTGCCCTATCTTGAATATAATATGTACAACATTGTACCTGAAAGTTTTCATTGACTGTCAGTATACATTAGCTAATGGTAGCATTATTTCAGTATTCAAGTCAAGCTATTTGATTACATGGTCTCTAATTAGCCTGCTAATTAGACCAGCTAGTGCTAAGCAGTGTGTTTATACATCACACAAAGGTGATATTACTATTATCAAGCTAATTATCAATTAGGTAAAATTACTTGACAATATTAGTCAATGTGGTCTGTGTTTACAATAAGTTAGCATTAGATGATCTTTTTTGGTTTATGACATCTTTATTTTACATTTTACATGAATGATTAAATAAATATATATATTTATATGCATGAAAAAAACTCATTGGTATTGGCATCAGCCCTTGGTCAAATAGTATTGTTATTGCATGACTTGTGTGTATATCTTTGTGTTTTAATGTTAACTGAGACGTGTAAACGTGTGACTGGTTGTGTGTTCCACAGGGAGAGACGAGACCATGCAGCCAGCAAAGCCATCCTTCCTGGAGTACTTTGAGCAGAAAGAGAAGGAGGCCAACCTTCATAACGACGCAGGAGAAAACAACGCTGATAACCGCAAGCTGCTCGCTGAAGGAGATCTGGAAGTGGTGAGTTTCACTCTTGTGAGCAGGACCATAAGAGGCCAAGGCCCTCTAAACATCTGATCTTTATCTGCACTTCTATGTTCTTATCATTGTAAACAAGCCTTTACTGTTGGCTTCATACACCATTTTAATCTGGGACAATATCAAAGCATGTTAAGACCCTTCTCCTCTGAAAGGCACACATCCGGGCTATATGCACAGTCTTAAAAGTATTAAAAAAATATAAAATATAATAAAATATGAATAGAAACATTGATCAAAATATGTTAAAGAATGTTTCCATATCTTTGTTCTAGGGGTTACATAAGGTGTGTGAGGCCTTTGAAATGGGTCAGAGTCAAATGTGGGTTAGTGTGGGTGTTTGTTTTTGTTTTTAATTCAGCTTGTATCAGACAGGTCTGTCCTTTGGGGTTCTCATAACCCGGCTACACAGCACAAAACAGACTCCAACATAAACTTCTCATAAGCACACGAGCAAAAGCAAATCTTCCATAGTGTACCCTTTAATGGATCAGATTGTTGGCAGTGCTTCAAGATACGTACCCCTGTGTGTGTGTGTGTGTGTGTGTGTGTGTGTGTGTGTGTGTGTGTGTGTGTGTGTGTGTGTGTGTGTGTGTG
>JAPQRN010000121.1:0-66746 GCA_037367275.1 Coranthus polyacanthus | reverse complement strand
CAGTGATGCTCCCCTCCCGTCTGAAAAACGACCGCTCTCCTCCAGCATCCTCGCCAGGACAGATAATCTCTCATCAGGCGCAGTTGGATGTGAAACAATTTGTTCTCGGAGAAGGAGCCACTAACGACCTAATCAAGCTATCAAGGCGGAAGAAGATTGCCGTGTGACCTGGACCATCCATCTGCCGGGGTGCCTTTTAATCTCATTCTCATTACGGGCTGCAACAGTACAGCCGCGAATAAATAATAAAAAAGGAAATAAATAAATAAGGCCGGGCCTGTTCCTATCCTAAATAAAATTAACACCCAATTTTCTCATTGAGTGTAATTAGTTAAATCAGACGAGCTCGGGAGGCTGGCTGCTGCTGGAGAGACGCAGGGAGTTCAAATGAAATAACTACATTGAATTTATTAGCACGGGTCAATAGCGCTGCTCCCTCGAGTCCCGGTAGTTTAATTTCCCGTGATATTTGCCCGCCTGCCCACCATCGATTGGGCCTGAAATTAACTTATTTTTCAATCAGCCTCGGCGTGCCCCAGGGTCGCTTCTCCTCGCAAGCTTCCACACTGGCTTCTTTTGAGGGGCAGAGAAGCAATTTCTCATAAAAAAAAAAAAAAAAAAAAGAGAAAAAAAGTATCTTGTATGAAATAAGGGTTATCATCAGAATTACCAGAAAAAGGAGCCTGAAAATGGTTTGATCTTTTTCAATTTAATATCTGTCCCTCCACTTGAATCTTTTTCTCTGGCCCCTCCTCCTCAAGCAGCCACCAGAGGTGCCTAAGTAGAGTGTTTAACAATCCTGTGTTGTGCTATACAATCAATTTGGCCTCTGTCTGAGCTGACAGATAGCCTGCAGGGCCTTAAGCAGTTGTTGGCTGTGGCCAAGTCAAGTGTCTTGATGTGTCAAACCATCTATAATGCCACCACAGGAAGCTGGAGATAAGCTCTGACAGGAGGCAGAGATCCTTCACACCTGTAGCCAGTAGCTTATGGGAAATCAATGGATAGATGAATCAAAACGGAGCAGCTGTTATCTTAAGGTAGCTTGAATTACACATGAAAGCCCAACGCAGGATTATACTTTAAAGGAACTGCTAAATGGCCAAAATAGTTTTCATGCACAGACAAAAAAAAAAAAAGAAAAAAAGTTCTGTATTACTGCATTACAAAGACACACTCCATAAAGGACTCACAAACTAAGTAACGGCTAAGTAAAAGTTAATGAATCATTTCCAGATCAGTCATAAGCCAATAACAACAACGGTTTATGAGCTGCCAAGTTGTGAAAAGTCCCTGTAACTGATCGAACCCAATTAACACAAAAAGACTCAAGAGGATTTGGAGCATAATCCTTTTATTAACGTATTATCCATTTACTAATATAGCACCGACAGCCACGTCATCAAAGAGGCAGGGTAAACAAATGGATCTTTCACTACCTGTGCAAACCAAAAAACTATTCTCTTTAATGCCTTAAACCTATTCTAAAACGTTAGGAAATAATGTTGTGGTCATGAATAATTCAAAGCTCCTCAAAGTGTCTCATGGGAAAGTTGTTGGATCTTGCTCATGTTTCATGTCTTTCATGCTTCGGCTGTAACTGTATTGTTTGCAAACCATGAAAGAAAAAAAGAAAATTGAAATGAATCATTATTTATTGTCACAAACTCTCACATTTACCAAATTACTGAGAATTCACTCTTTAGCCGTGTCTAAAACAATAGGTGACGGTTGATCCTGATCCTTTTATTTTAGCTCAAGCACTTTTATCTGAATTGGCTGAGTTCTAGATGTAATGCCCGTGCTGCTGAGTATTAACCCAGTGATCTGTTGTTGTGTCACAGGTATGGTTTCAGAACCGCAGAGCCAAGTGGAGGAAGAGGGAGAAATGCTGGGGCCGCAGTACAGTGATGGCGGAGTATGGTCTGTATGGTGCGATGGTGAGGCATTCCATCCCGCTGCCAGAGTCCATCCTCAAGTCGGCCAAAGATGGCATCATGGAGTCCTGCGCGCCCTGGCTGCTCGGTGAGGCTTCCTGTGCACCTTGACAGTAATGCACGGACATATTTACCGCATCTTATTCAATTCATACACCATCTCTTGAAAGTTATTCACACGTAATAATCATATTGTCGCTGTCATAGTAATCGTTTGACGCTACAGCATATTTGCGGGCTACTTTGAACAAGTATGGTTAGCTTATTTGCTGAGCATGACCCTTTGAAGCAAAGACCTAAATGGCAAACATTACATCCAATATACTCATCCTCTCCCCTGGTCATGCATTGCGATTCTCCATTTAAACATTATATTCTAAACCAGTACTATTTTTGCTTGCTATTTCCAGTCCAAGATGGCTTACCAATCAACAGACGCTATTCTAAATCTGAATACCCGCAACTCTTTGCAGGGATGCACAAAAAGTCTATGGAGGCAGGAGCTCCCCCGCCTACAGGAAAGTCTGACGCACCCCAGCAGCCGAGCTCTCAGAGGCCGGAAGACAGTGAAGGGGAGGAGAAGAGGTCGGATGGCAAGTCCACCATTTCTAAAGAGGAACTGAGAGAGAACAGCATCGCTGCACTTAGGGCCAAGGCGCAGGAGCACAGTGCCAAAGTGTTGGGGACAGTTTCCCATGACAGACTCCTGGAGGGCAAACAGGAGAGACACGCTGCCGAGGAGAAACCCAGCGACCCCCTGAGTCCGGCAGAGGAGGCCAAAAGTCCATAGAGACTCTCGAGTTCCTGAAGACTGTTATTCTCTTGAGTGAATGGCTGCTTTCAGCATGGACTTACCTAACGTACCACACTGTCCTGCAGGTCTGCTGTGCATTGAACTCATCCCTCATAAGCTGACCTGCATCTGGACTTTTTCTAGAAGATGACTCATCTGGCTGCACAAGAAAAAAAAAGCAAATGCACTTTTCTTGATTTTAACCATCCAAACTTACAGTTGTTGTGGCTTAATGCATAGTAGAGAAGACAACTCATCTGACTGAGAGGGTGTAAAGTATTCATATTGGTGTATATAGATTCCACAGTTGCGCATACAGCCAGATGAGTGCGGTTTTATCCAGTACATCTACGACACCACACTGATGAAGAGTGACCAACGAGGAGTCTACATTTCATTCTCGACATTCATTTTAATGTCTGTTTAAATTGCTTGTACAGTTACTAAATGGTGACATTTGAAGTGAAAACCATCCCACCGACAGTACTCTTTTAAGAGCAAGAAAGTAATTGTTGTCCTATACCGCACTGTATATAATTGATATATTAATCTCTCTTACAAAGGCACAATTTTAAATATGTTTTCTTGTAGTCTTGAAAATGTTTGTGTTTTTATTTCAAAGTATGTATAACTCAGAATATAAAACAAAAAATAGAAATCTCCTTTTATTAAATGCGACTTTTTGGTGTCCATTATTCTACTTTCCTTCCAACCTGATGATTATTAAGATATTATCCGATACTACTTTTTATCCTTCTTATCTGTACACCATTTGAACATGTACAAGGCGTTGCTTTAACTCTTAAATGGCGTGAAGCTGCCCTCGTTGTTGGAAAAGCTACTTGTTGTCACTTGATGCTCTACTGGCTTGGCTCATTAGGAGACAGTCTCCGGCTGCATGCTTGGGTTAGTCCCTATAATCCGTTGCAGTTGAGAGCCTTCAATTTCAGATTAAACTAGGGGACCAGTGCTTTTGGGAACGGGGAGAATGAGCGAAAGCACCCCCAAGCAGGATGACCTCAGCTTGAATTCAAATCACTTTTATAGATGTCATTATCAGGCAACTGTCAAGCTGTTTCATCCTCTTATCTAAATACTTAGCCAAACAGTTTTTCAGGGTGTTGGCAGTCTTCATCCTCTGCTCCTGCATAAAGCTTTGCACCACACCGCTTGAACTCACCATATCCGCGTGTCTGCATTAGTCATAATCCATATCCCATTTTACACTTCATCCTCAGTTAGCTAATGGAGCCTCCTAATGAGTTAAACATTTGGGTTCTATTCCAATTAAACAGGGAGCAATTTCAAAGGGCAAGGGACGACTATTATCAGTATGCTGCTGCGTGTCTCTGCGCTGAATGGCTCCCAGATTGGTAACATAATGTCACTGGTTGGGGAAAAAGGTTGCTAATTACATTGTGGACAGAGATAAGTACACAAACACTCATTAATGATAGCTAGGAGTTGGATTTGCATGGGTAAGGACAATAGGGACGCGGCTAAAATGAATAACACTTACTTCTTAGGAGATGCTTGACGAGTTAAAAAGCAGCGCAAGTGAAGAGCTGTGAGAATGGAAATTAAAATGTGCGACTTTAGAAATGATGTATCCATGCAAAATACAGGCAACAGACAGGACCGAGGTGACAGGAATTTAATATCCTTTTTTTTTTGACGTACGCTTGATTAAAAAACATGTTTGCTCAAACTGAGGTTGATCTTATCTTGCCGTGCTCCTGCTAAACGTCATATGAACTTGTTTCACTTTCTTCTTGATCTCAGTTTTGGGTAAAACTTCTGAATCCAACCCGAATTTCTTTGGCTCTCGACCAAGACAAGAAGTGACTAAAACTTAAAGTTGATAACTCGTGGAGGAGGCTGACAGAAGATATGTCTTTAAACTGACTTAAAAGTTTTAGTTTGGGTAGTCCTTCAATAAAAGCATCGCAGAATATGTTTACTTCCACATTCCTTTTTAAGATGGAATTCTCATGGAACCCAATAACCATTTGAGTGAGCGAAATATTTTGCAGTAGAGTGAGCCCTCACCTCCATGGACCTTCAACCCGATCCAGTTATTGAGGCCAAGACATATACAGAGTGAGGATTATTCCTCTAAAGCTATTTAATCCTGTGAGAGTGGAATAGAAGGTTGTGATAGATCAGATTTGTTGAAGATCAAGCTGTTTACATTAGATGTGAGGAGGTAATTCACAGTATCCCTTATGATGGACAGTCTGCTTGTTGAAGACCATCATAAGATCATCTCAATCCATGCAAAGTGAGATCAGGGGAGGTTTATGGAAAGATTCTGACTAATGCAATATTAACATTCCAGTTTCTTTTTGATGCAGTTATAAGCAATATGATTTCACTGGTGAAATTAAGTGCGTGCTGATCATTTTGGGGGAGGCCCCTGGCTCCAGTCGAGACAGAATCAAAGATGTAGTCAGACTTGAGGAGCGCTGAAATGTGGTGTTGGTCTGCCCTCTGCTGCATGGAGATATCAGTACATCTAAAGCCAACGCGTGCCTCAGGGTAATTTAGAGCCGCAGGCTGTTAAAACTGAATCCATCAAATTATTCAATGAAATATAAAGATGAACAGAAGGGTACCTGATGAGAAACCCCCAGATAAGCTAAGCTTTACATGGTTACACGTTAATATAACATATGGACCTATATAATAATCATAAACTAATGGACATAAGGTTGTTTTTTTTTTTTATCTAAGTCTTAATGCATGTTTGTGTCTTTTAATGTATTTCTGTGTGTGAGGTTTTATGCTCACATGGTTGTTTTGGGTGAAAATTTACATGACATTGAATTGAATTAAAGCACATACATTAGTTCTACATACACATGAGTTAAAATAATGTATGAACTTATTCATAAAGCATGTTTCAAGTGAGGAAAAAAAAACATTTAACAGGAAAAGAAATGTTTAGGAACCTCAAGAAGAGCCACAGAGGACGGATCCCTGTTCCAGGACGGACACATAGAACAAACAAGAAAAATGTGGATAAACAACGTATACAGAAAATATACACATATTATGTAAAACAAAAGGAATGTGTGATGTATATGCATGCTGAAGTGTGACATTTCGGCATACGAATGAATTAAAAGTCAGTGTTCCCAATTGTCACAGTTAAACTATATTGCACTTAAATATTACTTGTTTTGCAAAGTCATTTTTTAAGCTTGATCACCACTGAACTAGAACTTTCTAGATGTTGTCCATTCTTTTTTCTCTTGGTGGCTTTAAATGTCTCCAAATGAAAAATGTGTCTTTAACCGCTGACTATTTTTTCTTGCATATACATTCAAATGAAGTATTCTATCACACAAATGCATATTTAAAAATACATATTCATAGCACTGACATTTCATTTACATGTGCCGCGTAGTATAATGCATACATATATGCATAAACACATGCACAAACTGTGTTAAAAAGTCTGCTATGTATGTGAGTGCAGCATTTATATATGAGGTATTATATATTTATGAACTGCACAGCATGTGTGTGCTGTTTGATTATGCATGCAGACAGTATCACAAACAAACATAAAGCATCACGATTGCATACTTGTAAAAATGCTTCCTTATTTACATCTACATCGTGCTTCCTATTCACGCAGATTTGAGTTTGTTTCTTTTTCTCGAAATTAATCCAGAAATTCATGTCAAAACCATGACCATGACGTCATGTGCTTTATCTTAACGCTGGAACAAAAGGCATTATTTGAGCCACATGATGGCAGTCTTGAGCTTTCGTCCAAATCACAAGCGGCTGAAAACTGGCGTCCATGTGAATTTAATTCAGGTTCACAAATTTGATTTAATACTGTAAATACATACGAGTCTTTGTATCTGAGCATAATGTGCGTCTTAAAATCGATTCATATCTGTCAGGGTAAAAATAAAAGGCTTTATAACAGGCATTTAAGAAGACATGATTTGATGCCTTGATCAATATTTGCCATTTCTTGTCATTCTTCTTGGGCTGCTCTCAGTGATGAGACTGTCTGCGGTGGTTTAATGGAGACGGGGTTGATCCTGTGACTAAATGATCTGTCCTGGCTGGAGGCTGATTTCATTCTCAAGGATCATTTTTCCAAAGCATCCAGGACTCATCACACAGAACCAACCAGCTGTCTTTTACACAAAATCAAGGAAATCAGCGTTCAGAACTGCTCTATTGTAATTATAGTCATATATAATTGCAGTTACAACAATCCTAAATTATCCCCACAGTCCTTTTTTTTTTTTTTTAGCCGCTGACTGAAGTCTGCTGTCAACTGAATGCTACTCTGTCCTTTCACTGGGACATTATTAAATTGGATAACAATTGAGGAAGGGTGAATGGAAAAAATAAAAGAGGGTAAACAGTATTTTATTTCCTTATGTGCTGACCTGTTGATATTCCTTTTGAATTAAGCCATGAAATCAAACTGTGTAAAGAAACAGATGCTCAAAGTTTTTTTTTTTTTTTTTTTTTTAAAAAAAGGTGTTGGGCCTGAAAGCTGTTTGGACATTCTGCATCAGGATTAGGGTTAGCCCGATTACAGCTGGATGATGGCAGTTGTGTGTCCCTGGATAACCTTCAGTGTCAAAGCTCTGCAGACCAAGACTCCTCTCTGTCACTCCTGCCTAGTCTAGTAATAGATATCAGTTATCTCTTGAAGTTGGACTGGACTGCTCGTCCCAGAAAGATTTATGATCTGTGGCAGTCTACTGCAGCCGCCCTCCAGCCTTCGGTGCACGGTATTTTCAGCAGGCCATCTGTGGGCAGTTTAACATGCCAACTCCAGTCATCTGGGCAGACATTAACTGTGTTAGTCTCTGTTTACTTTGATTTTATCTTCCACTCTTTATTACTTCCTGCTTCACATATATTGTCTCACAAATTGACATTACCCGCTCCCTGTAAAGTGTGGGGTAATCAGGTTGCAGTTAAAACCCATCACATCTCGATGGGTTTTTATCTCCGAGCTGCATTAGATGCTTCTGCTGGCACGAGACAGCAGTTCTGAGGAATGCTCAGAGCAATGTAAAAAAAAAAAAAAAAAAAAAAAAGTGTCCAGTCTGTACTTATCAAGTGAAGGGAAACATGAACAGAGACCGTGCTCCCTTGTTGCTCAAGAGTGATAAGTGAAACCAGAAGATGAGGCTGTGAGGCCCTTATCAGTCCAGAGTGTGTCCTGGCAAATGCCGGCACCACAGAGAGAGGCATGTTGCTGTGCGACAAAGGTGTGAGAGCAGATAAGCATGTATGTGTGAAACGCTTCAAAGATGAGCTTAACTCTGATGTGAAAGTGGGGTTTGAAAGAAGGAGAGAGAGAGAGAGGGAAAGTGAAAGAGAGAGATAGGTTTTCAGAAATGGATGCTGGCATCTGTTGTGCTAAGCATTGCTGTAGGGATGTCTTCATTTCCTCTTGCACACTGAAAAGTGCCAGGGAAAAAGCAGTTGGGAATGCAGATTTGTCCTGCTAAAGCTAAAAGCAAAGAATCTGCTTAGTGTGGAATGCAAATGAATACGTCTGAGTCTGAGTCTATGCCATTTTTATGATTTCTTCTTATCAGCTCAGTCAAGTTTGATATTGTATCCACAGGTTTTTCAGGTATACATAGTTGCCCTGTGTTTACATTATATCTATTTTGGTATAATAATCTGCCAAAACCTTCTTAAATAGAAAAGCATCCTTGACAGCACACTGAGAAAAATGTACATGTGGCTCTGATAGATAGAAAGATAGATAGTAAAAAAAAAACATAGTAGCTTCTTTGTATAATTCTGAAATAAGAGAAAACACTTTTAAAATGAATGTATGTTTACGTGTTCCATTCCTTTTTTCACCAATCATGAGATTGATGTAAATAAAAGTCAAAATCCAAACACTTCTTATGATCTCAATGTGTTAGAAGCTCTGAAAGCCTGTTAAAATGCTGAGTTAGACCTATTATATGTTAATTGCTATTCATTTTGCATTGTAAATGGTTTAAAATCTCATAGGGGGCAAGTTATGAGCTCAGTTCCATCCCCTGCCACAGACGTCATTGATGCTGTTGACCCAGAAAATGTCCCTGGAATAATCAAATATACATTAAATGTATCTGCCTGCACTGGAAATTAACTCTGGATGAACTTCAAACAGCATGCAAGTGTCTGTAATCTACCAAACGAGCTACGTGGTTCTGATTTCAGATGTGTCACACAATACAGAGCTAAGAGACTTTGACAAGATTTCCCCAACTGCTGTAGATATTTCAGGACACAATTTCCACACTCTTAATTCACATGCTCCCATTGTGGTTTTGGATGGTGATTTGAAAATGTGTTGAATGAATAGCAAAGTTTAACTTGTTGAAATTTGATCCCTTTCATGAGGGAAATTCCTTGATAGATGACCCGGACATCACTTCAACAAAAGGAAACTATGTATGCATGGCTTTTCTTTCTTTTTTACTATAGCTGTCGCAACCCTGTACACACCAACGTTATTGTTTATGCGTCTGTTGTCCATGAGCAGAGGGTGATGACAGGTATTTCATCAAAGTAACGATATGAATCTAAAAATGCCTTTCAGTCGCTTGAACAGTCAAGAACATCATGCTTCTTATTAATGTAGCACTCAGCTCTAATGTCTTTTTGTCTTTTTGCCTCCTTTCAGTTTCTTATCCATTTTGTTTCAGCCCATTCATCATTGTTGTCCTCTGGAAATGTGTTTTCTTGCTTTAGCTCTGTGTGCAGGGCTCATTCATTTTCTTTTTTTTTTTTTGGGGGGGGGGGTTGTCATTTGCGAATGACAGGTCAGCGTATGACTTTGTCAAACTCGACAAACCAGACTTTTTGGTTAATTTAAGAGTAACGGGACAGACTATGTATATTAATCCCCGCTCAACAAAGACCCGTGTGGCAAAAAGTAAACCCCACACCTGAACTGTATTAAGTCATATATTCAAATATTTTCAGAAGTTCAGATTTAACCTGTGGCTGCCTCTTGGAAAGTTTTTATTCACGTGGGGGTGGATGACTAATAAAATCAGTTTGCTTCTGGAGGTCTGAGCTATGGGTGCTGCGAGTGAGTGAGCGAGCGTGGGTGAAGCTTCCTATCTGTTGAGGGAGAGAAAACACATGCTGCGCTCCACTCGCTTGCAGAGTGAGGCCACTTCAGCGCCCCATACAGCTCCCATTGATGAGAGCGGCACTTTCGCCCCCGTCTGCCCCATCGAGCCACATTTTGTGCATTAGGGACTTGTTCAGGGAGATGCTGCTGAAGAGAAAACAGACAAATACAGGAGAGGTCAGGCTGTGCAAGCTTCCCTGTAATACTTGCTCACCTTGCCATCTGCTCTTTTTAGCTTGGCTCTTGCCATCTGCTGTGGTGAATGATAAAGCATATAGGTGTAGTGCTTTTGCTTTTTCTGCTTTTTGAGCTCAGTATGTGATCGATACCGTCTGCAAAGTTGAACCTGAAGGGCACTGAGTGGATTGGGATACTCTGGCTCGGTGAGGCAGACGCTCTGATTGGATGGCAGGTGGGGCAGGACAATTGGATGTACACGATGGTCTTTCCAAGTCCTGGAGGCGAATAAAGTGCTGCTCTCATTTTGTACTGACATCCTGACTTCAGAGAGCAGGCAGGCATTGTTCCTGATGCTCGCAGCACTCTGGCAGCTAAAGTCACCTCGAGGCTAGACAGTGAGTGATGCCAAAAGACAGTGAAGTGCCGTGCCAGTTACAGCGGAGACTTGTGCCTGCAAAAGCAAATAGTCAATATAAGACAGTGGGCTATACAATACATCGTGACAGGCTTCTCTGACCACACAATCTACATCTTGTTCTCGAAGACACTTTTCTCCACTGAATGAGAACAAGAAAGACAGGGAAATAGGATGTTTCATTGTCATGCCAAATGTATTTATTGACTAAATTTACAGTACACAATAAACACAATGACCCCTTTTGACCCCTGCTCAGCAGCTGTGTGTACATTTTGACAATTGCCTTTGTTGTGTTTTCTATTAAAGATCCACTTCTTTCTGTTTACTGGTGGGAGTTAATTCTCCGTATGTCCTTGAATAGACATAAAAACCCACTGGCTGACTGTTTCTCAGTGGACTTCATTTACAAAGTGGGCAATACACAATCTGCAATAGTATTAACAGAGAATACATCTACTGTAAAGGTAAAATAAAAATGACAGTTGCTGAAAACGACTAATGTGATAAAAGGTAGGTAGTTTTTTTTTTTTTTTACTGCTATGAGCTCTGTTTTTTTTCTAACATGTAAGTACAGCACAGTCTTTGTGGAAGAGCATTCATATTTCCCAACACTCGCTTTTCTTCTTCTTCTTCTTCTTCTTCTTCTGGTGGAAAACCTTGGTGGGAGAGTGTTGCATTCCTCAAATAACAATTCAGTCAAGATCAATATGCAGCGCAAGAAATACTCCATCCACAGTTGTCTTGTTTCTCCCTCTTTCTGTCTCTCTCTGGTTTGCTCTTTCCTTTCATATAGAATCTCTCACAGCGGCACGGGCAGATCAGGAGAAGGGTGAAGGGATTTATCCAACACTTTTCCTTCCTCCCATCTTCATTCTCTCTGTAGCTCCAGCTTTCCCTCTGTCTCCCCCAAAGCAAACCGGTCCCAGTGCTATACATGTCCTGGTTTGGACAGGTAGGCTATGAGGGCCACAACCACCCCCACATACATCCCTGCGCCAACGGTAATGGAAAGAGCAGCCAGGAATAGGGCTCTTCTGGAGCTCATGCCGGCTCTGGAGAAGTCTCCCTTAGCAATGGCCTTGCCGGTCTGACAAAACAAAGCAGAGAGTGAAATGAGCCGGTGTTACTCATCAGCACTGAGTGTATGAGTAGGTGTTAAGCCACATTTAAAAGAGAGAAAACAAGAAAATGCTCTCAGGGAGCCATTAGTTACCATGGCAATTAGGTCATTATGCCTCCGACAGTGACAAATGTGTTGTTTGGGTGTTTTGGTTTCCTATCAAAAAATGAGCCTGGCCTTTATTTATTCTTCTGACACATTATTTTCTGTTCCAGAATAATTGTTCCTGCAATTATTTTTGCAAGATGTTGAAAATCACCAAGATAAGCTCTGGTTTGTTTGAAGCTGCAGGGCTTGAGTCTATTTCTTAGGCCTCGTTGCAATCAGTGTTGGGAAGGTTATTTTGATATGTAATTGGTTAAAGATTACTAGTTACCCTGTTAAAAATGTAATTAGTAATGCAACTGTGTTAATTGCTTCATCTTAATAATGTAACTTATTATATTTGGTTGCTTTTCCATTACTTTTCTAGCAAACGTCTTAAAGTGGGCAATAAATCTGAAAAGTTCACTTTAATCCAAAACGGTTAAAGCTCTTTTCTGATTTCAGAATGAACGTATTTCAGCACTGAAAGGCATGTGTGTGGTCAGCTGTTATACATATAGCATTTTATCAGAAATAATATTTTCAGATGTAACCCCTTTGTAATCACCAACGTTTTGATTAGTAACTGTAATTTAATGGCATATTCTTTCACACTAGCTTATATCTAAGGTGCCCGCTATGGATGCAACAAGTGACCATCATTATAAATTAGCATACTAATGTACCTGTAGTCCATCACTTACAAAGACCATTACTACTGTGGACCAAGAGCTCAATGTTAATGGTTTCCTGAAGAGAATACACGACTGATGAGTGGGCCGAACCTTGTGAATTTACGCAGTCAATCATCTGAAACACGTGCATGAGGGTCACAGGGTGGAAAATGGGCTGTGATAGCACTTGTCTGAGCGCTTGTGCTCACTGACCTTAAATTGAATGCAGTATAATCAGAGTTAATGACAGGCCTGAGATGTCCGGGCCTTTACCTTGTGAGAGTAGTAAAAGGCAACAATGCCCAAGGGCCAGAAACAGCAGAGCATGGAGAAGATGGCCAGGCCCAGGTAGTCCCGAGGGGGCAGCACGATGAAGTTGTCCTCACTCTCACTATCACTGGAGCTGTCACTCTGAAAGATAGCCAGTTGATGAAGAGAAATTAAATGTCAAAAACACGTCTACATATTCATAAAACGAGACAAAAGGTGAGAGCAGTGATGTTGAGATTGACAAGGGTGTGGGGGACATGTGTACATAGTCGGGTGTACTTTGGACGTCTTAACAGAGGTGTAGCTTGACAACTTGCAACCCCTCCTCACCAAACCAAGTCCAGCCTATCTGCCCTTGTTTCACTACCACCCAGGACAGGCTGTGCTTAGCCAGCCAGAGAGGATTTGGTGCCTCTGTCAACACCCATGAGCAGCCTGACAGATAACACAGGATTAACGGATTGTTCCATCATTGCGAGGTGACAGGGGAAACAGCAAGAAGACAGTGTCATTTATGTGCTAAATTGCTTCTACAGCATGCGAGACCTCCACCGTCTCTCCTGTCGCTTTCCTCCACACACCCGGTGTCTTGTCTGGCAGGGAGTGTTCAACAGGCTCCACATACAGTGCCTTGATACTCAACTCAGGGCCACAGGGGCTGAGCAGGCTAATGAATGATAGATTCGAATGCCACTCAGACTACATTGGCACAACGCGCCTGCAGCGAGGATGGCGATGTGGCTGCACGGCTGACCTTTAAGAAGATGTGGCCTCACCTCTCTCGGATGTCCCAGAGACATCGTGGATGTTCGTCTAAATAAATAGCCACCATAAGGAGCAGGTTTCATTTGTTAGTCTTGTTGCCTGCAGGGATCAGTCAAAGCAGGGAAAAGGGAGGTACAAAATAGAAATCAATATGGAAGGCAGCAACTGAACCAGCCATTTTAAACGTAATTAAAGTACAGTCATGGAGGCAGGCAAAAAAGAAAGTAATCATACCTACACACACCACATTTTCAAGCACAGATTCTTTCTCTTCTAATCTGATCTGCATTCACCAAACCACATGGTCCAATCCAATGTAATTATCTTGTGCTATTTTGGGAACATTTCTGTGTTGACACTTTATTAAGATGTGAGGGGAGTGCAGTTTGCCATTACTATACCATCCAAACAGCTACTTTTGCCAAGACAAGATTACGAACCTCCCTGTTATCTGCTTTATGAACAGTGTCCACCTGGACAGCCGGGTGTGATTTATCAAAACAGCAGCTGGTCATAACCACCTAATCTGACATCACATGAATAAACCGGTGGCCACAAACAGCAGTAATCTCCTTTTATCTATGGAGCAAGACCTGATAAGAGCTCTGAGTGACTGGTGCATTCAGTCCTACTGACAGCCTGCCTGACACCGAGTCTGGCCAGCTGGGGACACACTCCCGGTCTGGTTGTTTGCCAGTGTAACTGATGGGGCTCCACCACGGCGCAGTGCCTTTAACAACCCTGTCACAGCTCCCTCCGAGGCCTCGTTAGAGTCCGGAGGGGACAGTCGACTCAAAACCAGGGTGCACACACACCCTTGCACCCTGTTAGCAGGGGCAATCGCACTGGTATCATCCCTGCTCTTATTGTTACTTTGTTACCTGTAATTTATTTGTGTCTGTCACGGGGATGTCAGACATTTGCTGACACAAACTAGCTGTTTTGTAATTGCTGAACATACACCGCACTGTTTTTTGCTGTTGCTGGGTGTACACAATTGACAGGGCACAATAGAAATATACAGACGTGGCATGAGTTACAGGACTGAGTATTAAAAAAAGCATCTGACACACACTGATGATGCAAACTTTGTTAAAACCAGACAAACCACCACATACATTGTACTGAACTGGTGCAAACCGCTGTCCCACACCCGAAAAAACAATTCAAAGAGGAATTAAGTATGCAAATGTTAGATGTTTACTAAAATCCTTCTATCCGTCTACTATCTATTGAAACCAAAAATAATATTTTAGATATAAAATCAGCACTTTTTAAAGGTTACTTTCAATCGGGAATAGCTGTCCTAAAATGTAACCTAATATAACTTTAAATTTAAACATGTGTAAATGACACAGAAGTAATGTTTGCATATTTTTCCACTGTTGTTTTTGAAAGTGGTGTTCAAAATCTACATTCATGTTTTCATTGTAAATAATGAAAAAACGTAAAACTCTACCATTGAAACAGGGTAGACGGGAGTCCAGGGGCTGAGCCTGATTTTAGCCACATGCCTACATTTTTAATCAGGAAGTCTATCTCTCTCTCTCTCTCTCTCATGGCTGCGCGGTGAGTAGATAACGCTCATCATTTTGAAGTAAAGAAAATGTTTGCAATTCTGCAATCAAGCGAACCTTTTTGAATGTTACTGCACAAAAGGTGCTCAGAACTGTGCTAGCTAAAATGTGAATAGCATCTCAAAATCATTCAGAAATTGTCACTACTGAAAGTGGCTGAAACACACCATGAGGCCAGAGAGAGGGATGTGGGTTTTGGTCGTGAATTACGCTGTGCTATGTCGGTTTTCAACAGATAATAGAACCGTCTCAGTAAACGTCTAAGATTTGCTTGCTTTTTAAATGTGCTTTGTGGTTGTGGGACAGCACTTTGCACCAATTTGGTGGAACGTTGCAGCTCCCTTCCTTCTGTAATTATCTTTTGCGCTCACTATTTATGGTCTTTGAAATGTTTGGCTTTACCGGTTTAAAAGGTTTCTATGCACAACACACATTTGGCTCACTTTTTGTCTGTGTTTTTTTTTTGATTCGCAAAACCCATGACACACACACACACACACACACACACATACAGACACACAGAAAGTCAAGAAGCGCAGGTGCTGAGAGAGAAGTCTAATATCCCCTCAAGAATGCGCAACTTTCATCTGAGAACTCTTCATCAGATTCATTTGCTGTTTTCAATTGACATGGAATAACTTTAGCCTCTGGCTCACCTGCTCTGGCACACGTGCATTAGCCGAATCCTGCTTATTATGCTCAAAGCGCTGCATTACTTATGGCTTTAATGGCAAATGCTGCCATGTCTCTATCTATCTGCCATGCCTCCGAGTGACAAGAGCTGGCGCAATCATCATCCCAGTTAGGGTGCCATACTTCTTTCTCTGCCAACTCAGAGCCCTGGGTATTGCACAAGCATCCCTGAGTGAAATTAGATTTTTGCCACTTCTGAAAAGACTTTGCTCTTTTGCTGTCACAGTTTTCTTTGGAGAGTGTCGTTATAGTTTTAAAAGAACAATTGGCTGGATAGATAAAATCAGATGTGTCATTTTCTTAGAATGCAATTATGGGGAAAAGGCTTACAATTACTCTGCACTACATTTGAAAGACTCCAGTAAATTGACCATTTAGAGAACAGAGTAAAAAATGAGCACAAATCACACTGCCAGTCTGTTAGAACAGTAAATGAAATAATAAGCATCACTATATGCGCTGTGACTCACATTTTGCTGAAAGATGGCCTTGACACTTGCAAGTAAGTGTTGAGATGACTTTCATTTCAGAGAGCCTCACTATTACAATTATTCTGTCAAACACTGCCAAGTGCTACTTACTTGCATCAGTTTGCTTTTAAATGTGTGTAGGTTACACTAATTACTTTCATATACAGTAGCGTTTAGTTTGTGAAGAGTTGTAACTAGTACTACTTAAAATATAACACTCTATCAGCCTATACTTGATTCAGGATGGTAAAAACACAGTAAATCACACCCCCGATTAATTAGATTCAATATTTTCTCTTCAATATGTGCTCTGTTGTGACCTCTGACCTCATACTCAGGGCCCTGCTCCTCTTCCACCTCGTACGACACAGTCTGGATCTTCACATCCTTCTCTCCTTGTGTGCTATCCAGTGGGATCTCTGTGGGAACTCCATCCAACACAGCGTCCTTAGTCTCAGTGAAGGTGGTCTCAAAGCTCTCGCTCTTGGAGTCCTTACTGTGGAGACTGACGTCGTCCTTGCACAGGATGAAGTTGGGCCTGTAAAAGGCCTCCACCGCCAGGTGCAGGGAGGTGGCATCCAGGAACTGTTGAGTCTTATGTTTGCCATTAGTCCCAGTGTAGTAGTAGCCGATGAGGTTGTCCTGGTAAGGCTGGCTTGGATAGTCGCATTGGTAACCCTGGTAGTCGTTCTGGACCACATGTCTACTGGTTTTGTCTAGCAGAGGGTTCTGGAGCTCACTGAGGCTCTCCATGATTGAAGGACAAGTTCAAACTTGTAGTAAATCAGAGGATGGTATCCAAACAAGATTTGGCAGTCTGGCAGCTGGAAGGACATGTTATAATAGTGAAAGATAAGTAACACCGTAAGAAGACAAAACAGGCACTTCACTGAAATCATGGCACATCTTTGGTAGAAACGGTAAGTCTACATTCAGTATAGCTTCACACTCAGATCCAACAGTGAATCTTTGTAAAAACAAGCTCTCCAAGACTTGAATTCAGCGCGGGGAGTTTTCATCTTGTTTGGTAATCAGCATTCCTCTCACAAGCTCTCACCACTCTCGAGCCATAAAATCGCCATCTGCTGTATGTTCAACTGTTGCATCCACCACCCTCAGATTCATATAAACATGCAAGGAAGAAGAGCTTCCACATGTCACGGCCACCTACTGTATTTCTACAAAGCAGAGAAAGTGTGACAGGTGTTGCCGTATTTTGCAGTGCATGCGGATTACTCGGACTTGTCTGTGAACTGGCCTAAGTGACTCCTCCTGAGTGAATAGATAATGAAGAGGACTGAGAGTGATCGACTGAGTTAATGCTAAGTTTTTAAAAAATGAGTGGCGCATTTAGAATCACAACACCAAAAAACAAAGGCTGTCAGGACAGACAGTCACTAAGGCAACAAGTCTGCCAATGAGAGGCTTTTTGAACCGGGCATGAAATATGCAAATGGTCAATCTAACAACAATGGTCAGTCTCTGTTGATCACCATTAAATTTATGTTTCTGGCAATGAAATAAAATAACAGCCACTAAAGCAACTGCTTTGCATTTTAGACTCTTTTGGAGTTAATGAAATGTAGCCGAAGGGATTTCATGCTTTTTTTGTTGAAAATGTGTAAGTGTAGAATTACAATTTCATGTTTTTGATTTTCAACACATCAGAAATACAGACATATGGCAGCGATGATTGATGAGGTAACGCATACATGCAGGGTCTAGACAAAGTGCCTCAGGTCACCTTAAATATTTAGAACCATCTAGTGCATTAACTCGAACAAGTACAGTGCAGTTATATGGACCAAGCTCCAGAAATTGGTGTTTGCTGCCGAGATACTGAAATGGCTTGCACGATACCATAGGGATGTTCATGTTATTCTGTACAGATCCCGCATTTGTATTGACTGCCTGCCTCGGGGAGTTCACATAGATCTCAGGCGACCTTTGGCCTCTGTGACCCACGAAGAGCAAAAAGCTCACACAGCCGGTCTGCTCAGAACTGTTCGGCGTGGACTTGAGTGAATAATAAGGGCCAGTGGCTGAATCTGAGCCCACACACAACACAGGCTCAGCATCTCCTCTTCTGTGTCCTGCGGTCTACATTCTCACATGCTTCTTAGGGTGAGCTACCACTCTCTAGGTAACAGAGAATTCCATTACACACTACATTAGACAACAAAAACCGCATCCTAAATCCACAAATAATTCATCTGACACAAGAAGATATGCACTTAGCACATGTGAGTGTGCTCAGACTTCACAATTATTAATGATCATGAACACACTCTGTAGATACCTCCTTTCTCCATCTGTTTTACCAATTTACTTTCCTATACGTATTACTTTCTCCCCTCTGTCTCTGCTTCTCTCACATACACACGCACACAGGCAGAAACATTATTTGGATGCACTTTATACATATAAATTATTTAAATTATACAGAAGAAAGAAAGAAATAAAGAAAAACAAAGCATTTACATATTTTATGTTGCTCTTTAGAAGAGAAGAGAGAAGAAATTGCATTTTTGAATCACATTCTATTATAGTACGATTACATGTTTAATCTGAAATAATACCTTAAGAGTATGTTTAATACGAGTAGAGAAACATATGCGAAACGTATCAGCGGTGAATCTTACCTGTGGTAGAAAATCCTCCCGCAGCTTTGTTCAGCATCGTTCCTCGGCGCAACTGAGTCGATGGAGACGGACAGACCCACCTTTCTACTTCACATTATCAGTTTTTTGAAACTGCGATCGTTTTACAGCATACAGCCTCCGCTTACAAGATGTTATTCCGTGCGTATAAGAATGGACTTTGCTCGCCGCGATGCTCTGCCTGCCATGGCACCGCTGCGTCTGACAGGTACATTTTACGCACAGTATCGCCCTGAGCTCAGGCGCCAAACAACTCCGGGAGAAGCTGAGCTCACTCCAGCCAACTGATTGGCTGAGCGAGGCGCGCTGTAAACTCTCTAACCGAGCACGGATTTGACATTTCCAAACTCTAGCTGCCTTGCTTGGGCGTCTTCCTCCGTCCCAGTGTGTCATGTGCTGGCTGGAGTTTTACGCCCCCTTGACCCCTCTAGCGGTGCTATTTGGCTTTGTTGTATAATCAGCGTGCTTTGAATGCCTCCTGAGATGAAAAGTGAATTGTTTTAGATCAAACATGAGCGAGCGTTCCCTCTTCCCACTGAAATATTGTAGGTTTATTACTAGAACAACTTGCTGGGCGCTGTTTTAGTCTTCTTCCCTACTGACGACGCCTACTTGGCTAAACGCACAAAACTCGCAGCACAACACAGCATACTCTTTCTTTTTTATGAAGCTCATCTTCTGCTGCATGAATTGTTGGATTACCCTTCTTCCCGTGGTTTCAAAAAGATGCCGCCGTACCTTAATTCCCAATAAAAGGCGCATCCCTGAAAGGTTTATGGTTATAAATTGGTACTAAATATAGCTCAGGAATAAGCCACTATTAAATTCATTGCACATTTATATTTGATGAATATTTTAGACAAATCCCATGCATTTATTATGAGCCTGCCAATTTGGTTTTGCCTTTAACCCCACTCTGTTAAGCTGCTTATGATTCCATGCCACAATTTATCATTGTAAACACTGTTTACATAACATTAATATAGATGTATTTCCCAGGCAAGCAAATGGACAATATAATAGATCCCACACAGCAAAATTAATTTATTTTGATCTCACTGGAGAATAAAACAGACTGCTTTATTCAGAGGGACGCAGTCTGTGGTTCAGACTCATGTAAAAACATGCTGAAAGCCATGCAATGCCAAAAAATCAAAGACTGGTTTACAGCCACTGAACACTGAATACATATCTTATTCCGTAGGAGCACTCTGTTCCACAGACTCATAAAAATGTCTGGAGTTAATAATGTGCAAGCCCAGGCTCTGTCACTTTCACTGGGAGATGCATTAAGGTGCTGATGGACACTTTATGGGAGAAACATGGGGCTGCATTTATAAGACTGGGCACACATGAGCTGTGTCTCTCTCAGAGTCACCTTGTGTTCATATGCACGACGGCAACGTGGGATAACAGCCCTGCCATCTCCATGATGGATACCACTCCCTCAGGAGACGAGTATATTAGAAGAGGGGGTGCGGAGGGGACCAGAACCTGTAACCGTTTATCCTCTGTACAGCTTTGTCTCCTTCCATTAGCTTTCATCGCAGCATTCAGTGGAACGTTTTCTAGCGAAGATCAGTAGCACAAGAACATCCATGGCCCAAAACATCCAAATCAAAAATGTTGCACTCGGAAGACAAAAACAGTAGCTCAATGGTGTCACATTTAGCATAGTTTATGAGAAGATTTCTCCTTGGACCAGCCTCTTGCCAGCCTTCTGTAGATGGACTGTGAATATTTATGGTCTTCACTGTGCCCCTTTCTTCTGCTCCATTTTCCACTCTATATTTAGCCACTGTGTCACTACATAGCAGATGCACTATTTGTCAAGCGTTTCCTCTAAGATTTGAGATTTCAAGAAACAAAAAGACTATTAAAGCCGAATATGCAGGTAGCCATGCTGCACTTTTGCTTGTGTATTTACAAAGAGCAGCTGAGAAACAGAAAATGTTTTACAGCTACCTTTTATTGACTTTCCTCCACCCCTGTTTGATATCGCAGCCAACTCTGACACCATGAACTTTGCTGAGGTCCATTAACCAGCTTTAATCATTTAAACACTTTTGGGAATTAATCAGCCTAATCCGATTGGCAGAGAAAGTATCAAACCACTTAATTTGATCTGGCCTAGCTGGCTTTTGCAAAGAAAGGGGGGGATTTAAGCAGCTTTTCCCACATGGCCATTTGTGCATTGCTTCCTGTTTGATTAAACACTTTAACTAAGCATGTGCCAATACGGCACCTCTGACCACTAAAGCAGTCCACGGGACAGATGAAAAAGAGCGGAAATACACTGTCAAAATTTGCCTGAATAATCTGTAGTTCATATTTACATTATTACGTTCATGTTCATGTACTAACAGGTCTATTTCAGACCACTTTCTGACTCATTTCTGACAAACTGACATCACGAACCCACTGAAGTCAATCAGTTGTTATATGCTGTCTTTTTTTCCACAGTGTTATCTATTTTGTGCTGCTAGTCTTTTACTGCAGGCATCAGGTGCTGCATAAGAAACTCATCCCTTTGGGCAAGGTGGTCAGTGTGCAGAAAACAGCAGGACTCGAATCCCTGCAGCGCCAGGTTCAGGCACAGGAGCAGGAGGAGGCTCGCTCTACGGGAAGGTTTTGGCAGGGACAGAGGCTGGAGCTCCTTCCAGACTTGAGGGCATCCTGCAAGTCTCAAAGTGGAAGTCACAGTCGGACACTGCCTCATATTCACCACCTGATCATGCTACAATGAGCTGGCCAGGGAACGGAAGGAGGCGTCACATTCTGCTGTTACGGGCGAAAAAAAAAAAAAGGGAGTATGTAAATAAGAGGAGGTGATGAACGCGATAGTAGGTTGGTTGTGTCCAGCTGCTCGTCTCCAGGCAGCAAAATGAGCTTAAAAGTCAACCAGCTCTACAAAAGCTCCTTTATGAAGCTTGGTCTGTTTATCATAAAACGCTGCTATCAGGCTCCAACAGAATTAATCAGTGAGAGCAGAACTACACTTTAGTTATTTGTTAAGGTCTGACAGTAAAGCCAGGCAGCCTGTAGGGCATGAAAGGAAACAGATTTATTGGCCTCTTACATCCAGTAAATGAAAATGAGTTTGACTCCTACAGTAGGTTGTCATAATGAAAAAACATAATAGTCAGTGAATGCCAACATTATGAGAAGCAATTTCATTAAAGTGTTAGAAAGTTGCACAGTATGTGACTTTTCAAGGTCCTTCTACAAATGTTCAATCAGAATATTAACGGTGTGTGTTTGGATGTTGGCCCACATCTGTGTGCAGGGGGAATGGATATGCAGGGAGCCCTGAGGGACCAGCCGAAGCTTTTGGCTTTTGCAATTACGCAACACACAAATGCAATATGTGTCGAATTAGCTGAAAGCGCTCCATCAGGGAGGGGAAAAGGTCGGAAATTGGCATCCACAATTCCAGACAGAAGTACCACTTTGTAGCTGTATCCTTCACCTGTGAGTGCGCATGCCCTTAGCAGTGCATTAAAAAGTGCAAAGTGTGCAACTTGGGAGAGTGGGAGTGCAGGGCTGCAGTAGTTAACGTCAGTCACTTTTGGATTTGGACTTCCTCTCATAGAAGGAAACGAGGACAGCGGGGAGTTTCTCATCTTCACAGATCGCTGGCAGTGGTACAGTAGCCGACCGTTCCACTCCAGAGAGACACTGTGTGCAGATTAATGGCATCCACCGTGGTGAGATTTGAAAACTTCCATTAATGGAACACCAATGATAATTTATTTGGACAGCCGGGCTGCTTCTCTGTGAATAATGAAGTGGCCTCAAGATCATTAATATGATGGATTCCTTCTAATGTAGTGATGCTGTGCCAGGAGCCGGAGCAACAAAAAAATCTAAGAAAACATAATAGCTGTGTGCACTGTTTACATTATTGATTTGTGGATTGAAAACAGTCATGATTTGATACCAACGCCGCATTCCGCTTTCAGGGTATTACAGCTTTTAAGAAATAATAGCTTAAAGGATTATCATTCAAAACAAGTGCATTATTAGTGCTACTGAACAACATGCTGTTAATCCAGTGGATCAGACAGTCCAATCGCAGAAGAATTTGCAGGTATGTGATGAGTCAGCCACGCATAACAGTCTGCAGTATGACTTGCAGGGATATGGTTTTATTCACAGTCTATCAGCCCAATAAGAAGGATTAACAATTAAATGTTCCCAGCCCTGCCAGAGCTGCTGTCCCTGATGTGTCACAAGACCAGCGTGCATATGTTACAGCTCTCTGCTTTAAGAGATTCCATTAAACCTATTAAACCATCTATTAAACGCAGAGGATTTATCATTATTTCTTCAATATGCTTCTGAGAAAAACAGAGCACCGACGAAGCCAGATTTCCCCATCTGTCGGTGGTTGCGGGACTGCTGTGGAAGGGTTATAAATAGGTAATCGTTTAGGAGCCGCTGCAGGTTAAAGCAAAGGAGCCCGCCAAGGGCTGAGGTGACTCATCGCCCTGTCTCTTTGCATCATGTCAGTTACCTGGTGTCTGCACCTGTCACTGCACCCTGCAAAACCAGCTCACAGCCACTGACATGTACCCCAAAACAAGAATCGGAAAGAGTTTGCATCACTGTCTGCTGTGCAAACACTATGCAAACGGCTTGGAAGAATCTTTATCAGCCATTAAAAAAAACAAACAATTGACATATAGTTGTCTGAGCTTGAAGTGCTTCATCTTAACTTAAATTTTTAGCCACATTAGCTTCCCAGCTGTATTGCTATTTTGGCACATGTGAGCTCTGAAGAAGATTGTGGTTTATTTACAAAAACCTGCTGCCTTTGTGCATTCGGGAGCTTTGGAAATAAATCTGTCCCAGAAATTCTTATTCAGTATTTTACTGTTTTTGTCCTGCACACAATGCTTTGCTCCAGTGCGAACAATAACACTAAAATGCAGATATAAAGATTAGCAGATTTCATTATACATATATCACACCAAAATGGAAACTGTAAAACTAATTATTCATATGATGTAGTATGCATTCTACTGTAAAACCTCCTCCTGTGCTCTGATATTGAATCAATAGTCACACATTCCCTAATGTTCCTCTGTAATGGTCTTCGCTGAGATGTAATTTCAGGTGGGTTTATTATCTGAGGCTTGGCAGACTGATGTTGGAGCCGTTATTTAAAAAGCTATTTTCCGTGCACACTGTCACATGTTGTGACTAATAAACAATACAACAGCCTCTTGGTTTCCTGTGGACGTCAAAAGGTCAGGTAGGACCGTTTGTGTGTCATATCGCCCCTCATTTTCAAAAGCCTTTAGCGACTCACGAGGGAGCTTGTTCCCATGGTGAGGGTCCAGAATGGATATATATGTAATCAAAGTCAAAAGCTTACAATATTCTGCCACACAATCATTTCAATGGCAGCTCACAGTGGCTCCACGGGATAGCCTACGTGTTGACTTGAACAGCCTTTTTAAGGGAATCTGTGCACACGTGTGTGTAATCCCAAGATGAAGAAATATGAATTCTTGCAGCAGCCTATCCATGTAAATACTCTGGTCTAAGTCCTTTTACAATGGCCTGCGCTGTGGCATATTTGTTTGGAGATTTATACTCGGACAGCTGTCTGCTGCAATCTAGTCAGCCTCTGAAATACAATGCAGCGGGAGAGGAGGTGGCTGATATTTTTCATACCATCGTAGTCATCATAATGATTTATTATTTCATGTAAGGGGTATTCGGACGCTGTCTAACTAAATAGAATGGTAATTTTGTGAAGAAATTATGCACATAATGATTACTGAAAGCCTCTGCATGAGCTGATTTCACCATGGAAGATACTTGACAACATGTCTGCACTATAATTGACATTACATTCCCTTGTTTCCCTGAATAATAGATGCTTTGCGATGCATAATTCATCTGAAATGCAGTATTTGTGCATTTTATTTTACTTTTACCTCAGTTCAAGGCTGCAGTTGTCACAGCCACTTGTCATCGTGTCAGTTGTTTATTCTCATCATCAATAGAAAAAACTAAGGCTATCTACAGGATGTAATGAGGACATCAGGACCACAATGAGAGTATTGTTAGACCACAGGTGCTGCTTTTGTACATTTTCTCCCCCATTGTCTAAATTCTACCCTGTACAGTTATGCGTGGCAGTAAATAAATGCATTTAATTAAACTTTGCACCACTTAACAGAAGGTTTACAATCAACTGACTGATGTTGAGCCCTGAAGTTTAACACTGGGGACGGCTAGAAGTATACATATTTTATTGGCATATCCATATTTTATTGAAGTGCTCATTATGTTGAGTGATGGCTCAGATGGAGATTTAATCAGGTCCTTTTTAATCTCTCACTCATTTCATAATGACCTATTTCTTACTTGACCTTAAGTCAGAGGTGGACATGCAATTTACTGCTACTGTCAAGAAAGCTTCACATAAAATTCCCCTTTGGCTAGCCAGAAATAAAAAAAATCTACTGTGAAATGCGGATATTTTCGGTGATGGCTGGAAAACCCAAGGACTTCCCCCTCACCTCAAGGACTGAAACTGAATAAAGACTGTCAAAGTTATAAATAACAAGTCGTCTAAGAGAGATTTTTGCTTTGCAGAGTTTGCCATTACATTCCTGTTTGAGCAGGTGCTGGTTTTTAGATGGTATTTTATCCAAGGCTGACTTTTAAAAATACACAAATAATGTGAGAAAAATCTGATTACCTGGATTAAATCTCCACTTAATCGCTGAACAAAATGCCTTTGAATCTTTCTTTGAGTTTTTCTGCCAACATAATGCGCCGTAGTGCTGTATACACAATGCGTGCGCTATAAAGGGATTAGCACCAGTTAAACATTATGTAACTGAACAAATTATCAGCATGACAAATAGACTAGCTTCCTCCTACAGCACAAGGTGTGTGTGGTAGTCTATATAAGGGATGATAGTTTCTTAAAATAGGATGACAAAGTGACACCTAAAGTAACCATGGTTACCAAGTATGAGGTAGAGGAAGAGGGAGGAGAGAGAGGAGGAAGCTGTACAGGAAGCATATGGTAATGTGGGCTAGTACAGTTAAGAGATGCTTCCAGTGTTTCAACCTGTACATGCATGTGTGCACATGTAGATTTAGAGCTGCAAACCTGCAAATGTTGTTGAAAACAGACCGTCCTAATATCTAAAGAAGAGCTACGTACTTAATGGCCCGGCTCCATGTAAAGGTTGTTTTAACTGCAGGATTGCTTGCCAATTCTGTCTGGCAAGCAAATATGTGAGAAGCAGGAAATCACAGACACTCGTGTGGGAAGAGGCGCATTATTAGCGGAAGTGTTTTATTGGTTGACAAGTGATTCGTTCTGCTAAAGCAGGATGAAATATTAGATTTGTCTGTGCAAAGATTTCAGAGGAATATAAGTGAACGGCAAATATGACTGATTTGATGTATTACTGAATGTCGGGGTGGTGTTATATATGCACTGAGCAACACCTGATCAAAAGCCGAGCTTATTTACATTATATTATTATGTGTAACTGTCTGTTATCTGGCCTACAGCAGAAATCAAATAAAATGTATTATATTTAAAGCATGAAAAGATGACTTAGCTGTGTGTTGAAGCTAGTTGGTTTTTAAATAAATATATTTTTGAAGGAACTCTCCAGCGTTGGCTGTAAAATGATCTTCAAATGATGCTCTGCGCTGTGTGGCTGTGTTGTGACCTTATTTTTTTTGCTCATTATTTCTGTTGTTTCTTCTCCTTCTGTCCACTTCCCACCCCAGTTTCATCTAAGAAACTCTTGCAAGCAATTGCAACATTGCTCACACCACTCAAGTCCAAAGTAACACGTCCTAAATCGATTCTTTTTAAATTTCACCTAGCAACAACACGAAGTTGAGCTGAGCGAAGTAGCAACAAACCTGTATTCTGAGCAACAAACAGCGGTGACGGGATCTGTCCCTCAGTTTGTACAGCGCATTGCATCATTCACCGAGTCTACTGGGATGTCGGGGTTTGAGGTTTTCTGACATGCCAGGATCGAGGTTCCCGAGCGATATGATGTATAAATGAAGAGCTGTGTCTGCACAGGTCTGAGCTGTCTGTTTGGATTATCTGTGGGCTTCCTCCTCTGTGCAGTTGGGGAGGCAGAGGGAAGGCCACGAGTCAGTCATATTTTTGTACCTTGCGGGTCGATTGATTGGACCTTGTAAGCGTCTCCCTGAGCCGTCTAGTCATTACCTCGCTGCAATTTCAAATAAATGACTGATGCGCGGTACAGGTATGTCTCTGTTCTGTCCGTTGATCAAATCACCTCCAATTTAAAACATCAAGAAAGAAAAGTGCCCTATCTCTCATCTCCTATTATCCTGTTCTGAAGGAAGTGGATGCAATGCTAATGGTCACTCTCCAGGGACACGGGCAGGGAGGAAAGCATCAAATCACATTAATCTGAACAGTTGGCTACTCTCTGTGGGTCGGCGCTCGCAGATGGCGGGGAGGTGTGTGTGATGTGTTTAACTTCACCCAAGTTGACCCAAATTAACTTGAGCCCATCACACCACTGACTCCAGGGATCGCCAAGGTGATCCCTGATGATAATAGTGAAAAATAATGGCCCTATAGGTAACTCCACATGCAAAACAGGGAGGGTGGTTTTCAAAGCAGTCAACAGCTGTTCGAAAAGAGATATTGTTGTTGCTGTAAGGTAATTCAAACCTGTCCTAACTGTGATCTACATACAGACAGTATTTCATTGCAGATTATAGAATACGTGCCCTTTAATGAAATGTGTAATGTATGTCATTAAATTACTCTGAACAGATAACATATTTTAAATACTTATTATATATTGTCTTGCACTATGAGGCATGTAATAGAATGAAAGTCACTCTGAATGTATACTACCCTTGCTGTAAAGGTGTAAGTTATAAGTACACATAAGTACCACAAACACAGCATGATGTTTGGTCTGACAAAAAGGATGAAAACCCAGTTTTTCTTTGACCTTTTATTTTCCACAGCATCAAGCTGTGAATTTACACTTCCACAGTAGAACACTGTGTTTTCACTTTGTTTCTGAAGTGTGTGTTTTTTTTTTGGGGGGGTTTTTTTTTGCCTTGCAACTGTTCAAATAAAAAAAATGTCAGCAGAAAGGCATTTTTTAGCTTCTTTGTTTTCCCTTTGTTTTTTTGTTTTTTGCGTGAAAAATATATAACATAAATAATAACACAGCTCAATCTTCTGTTACATGTGTGGACAGGTCGACTACACTGTGTGCATGTTTTATTGAGCTTTGTTTTAAATCAGGTGTTCATGGGAAACCATGATGCCTTTTAAACTTCAGAGAAAATAGTTTTTTAAAAATAATCCCTATAATAAATCTATAGATAGATTATCACTTGCTTTAATTGTGTGCTTTAAAAGTGCACCATAACTCATAACTAAATGCATTCCATCACTCCAACACTGGACATTAACAGCTACGAAATACAAAGCATTACTTCTTTCCAAACCTTCTGTCTTCCTGCGTTAACTGCTGCCAACCCAGAAAAATAAAAGCAGCTTGTTTCTGACAGAAAAGGGACTGGATGACAACTTTTTTTTTATCATGCAGTAACTATACGTCTTCCGCTTTTTCTCCTGGATACCTGACCTTCAAAGAGAATCCAGAGTAGATGTGGCGAAGGAATGATAGCACCATCTCCACATCTGACCTTTAAATGATGTATAGTCGCTGGGCAGTAAGTGATATTGATGGTTTTATGTCACAATGATGTGCCAGGGACATATGTCACTTTACCCTCAAGGCACTTTGTGTACACTGTTCTGTACACATGGAAATGTCCTCACATCGAGTGTCAGCGATGGAGGCAGCTGAGAGCGGTCAAACCACTGCAACCGCCAGCCTCCTAAGAGCCTGTTGTCCTTCATTAGAGCCTTGTGTCCACTTCAGCCAGCCATGATGGAGAGGTGAAGGCCGACGCCGGTGCGAGTGAATGGACGGTCTCACACTCTCTGTCTTATTGTTGCTTTGAGCCTCTGGTCATTTTCCATTGATGCAGCTGAGGCAAAATGAAGCTGTTTTAACAAATTGCCACAACTCTAGACTGTAATTCAGAGGCTGAAATTTGAGCATGATTCCGTTTGATTGAAGCATTAACGCACCGAGCTCAGTGATGGTTGAAATGTTAAATTAGAAGTAATCTTGGCCCAGTCTAAACTAGGGCCTTATTAGAGAGTGAAACCACCAGGGAATCATATGTCTGAATATGATACTAGCTCACTGTGAGTGCGTAGCTCTTCTCTAATAGTATAACGTTACATCTAATTTGTATTTTCACCTCTTGTAGGAGCATATTCGGCGGACATGCAGCAGTTATTGCAGATGATCCATTTTATGCGCTGTCACACTATGCACAATGTATTAGAGTAAAATGCATCGCTCAGGTTATTAAATTTGTCCTCACAGTTTTTATTTTCTGTCTTCTTCTATGAAATCCACAATCTATTACACAATATGACGGCTCTGCTCCGGGTGGAACGCACATATTGCAGCAAACTATGATTGTTTGGAGATACACTGTGCAAATATATGGTCTGTAAGCTAGTACATGCAAATGAGGTGCAGCAGATGCAGAAGTCTGGCCTCAAGGAAAACAATAAAGTACTGCCAGTACACGGAGAATACGAGTAGAGAAATTAATTTAAATTTAATGTTCTCTGTTTTATTGTGTCTTGTATGACTTGGCAATAAGTGAAATAGAAAATCTAAAAGCTCGTACCTAATTTAATAATGAAACAAAATCACTAAAGACACATCTTTGTGATGTTCCTTTTAATAAGAGTCCATCCTGCAGCATTAGTTATTTTATTTCTTCTGTTATAGTTGCTGCAGTTCTCCTACACAGTAAAAACCCCTGATCTAACCAACACTTGCAATCTTTAAGTCTTACTGATCTCGCTTTGAGAATAATAAAATATGCAAGGGCAGACCGTGTAACATTATTATGATTGTTTTAAGAATAATTGTCGTTTTTTTAGTCAGTTATTTTACATACAAGCTAAATTACTACCGCAGACCAAAATAAGGGCTTTTTTTCCCCCCTGCGTCACACTTCAGTGTATCTTACCGTTAACTGAATCTCAAGCTCTTAAGCACGAAACAAACTAATGTTTGAAATGACATCAAACGGTATAATGTTTCATTTGTTGTTGTTTTTTTTTGTTTTGTCCTGTTCGTCGGACGCAAAACAGGTACATACGAATAAAATATATCCTGATCTCAGTTCCGTGCTGCAAGGTCTTTTTTTATGCTAATGTAAGCAGCAGACTGTGATTCCTATAAGGTAAGAGAGAGAGTCCATCTGTGTCCCGCTGCTGCTCGGAAACAGAAGGAGATGTTGAGTTTCGAGGGTTCAGATATAGCCCGGGCTCAGATGAGTGCTTGATTTGTTCTGTGTTACTCACCTTCATAAGGAATTCTCAGTGGGGGAAACTCGCTCTCCTCCTACTACTTCCTCCCCTCCTCGCTCTATCTGTTCCTTTTGCTGCAATGCTTTGCTTCACTTTCCTTGATCTTGGCAATCTGTTGTTTCAGAGGGTCGATGGCACTCTGGTTGCTCCAGCACTGCTGCATCTGCTCTTTTCTGAGCTCTTTACCTCCTTTTTTTCCTCCACTAGCATGCCTTCTCTTTCCATCAATAAATATTTGTCTTTTGCAGCCTGGCTTTGCAGCATTTGTTCTAATAGATAATATAACCTTCAGTTACTGGCATCTGAAAGTACTTTACATCAGATGTCATGATTTGGCAGGTTCGTACTGTACAGATTCCTGGCTTCTAAAAATACACCAGAAAACATAACACCAGAATCAGACATTCTAACAGTCTGCTCTTTCAGTGAAATTAAAATTTGCTTTTTAAAAGCTGCATTTATTTCGGGGTAATTGCAACTTTTAGAGCTGGTTCTGCTGCCGTTCCTCCACCAAAGTACACCTTGAGGAGCATTAACAAGCACTAAAACCAACCAATCATTCTGACAGATGCACTGGAGAATTGTCAATCCCAAATTACCCGGACAAAATGGACTTGGAAAATGTGTCCTGTTTTCTTTATTAGGTAGATCGCAGATCAAATGACTAATACGTTTCAAGAAAACTCAGTCTAACTACTGCAGACTGCACAGAACGTCCTAAGACTGTCTCTTGCTTTCAAATGCATCGTCCTGTGAGCGTCATTAACTATGCTTCGTTGTATCTGCTCAAAATATATGTCTGTGCCAAACCCAGTGGGGAGCCATTACTACAGAAAATGAAGTTGCAGCGCCAGCAAGAAAAATAGCATGAAGCCACTTCATTGGTTATTTTCAGGATATGAATTTCTGGACCTGTAGATAGCTTTATGCATATATACAGCTTTGTACTGCGGAGTTGTGAAATGTATGCTGATGTCTCGATATGGGTACTTTCACTGTCCTCAATGTTACCCATGAATTTAAAACCATTGTATTAGCTCCAGGCTTTTCCTCAACTGTCCCTTTTCTGCATTTATCAGGAATGATTATGTAGATTTAGTCTAAAACTACATGACTGTTAAAGACTAAATAGGAACACAGCTGAGCGATGATGTTTCTCCTGGCAAACTCCTGCACAGCACTTCTCTAGTTTCACTCCTCCGCCGTCATCAAGGTTAATTAAAAATTTCACCATGGCTTCACATAATTTTCAAGCCACCTCCAGAAAATTTCTGCAAAATGTGTTTCTTTTTTTTTCTCTTTTTCCTCCTCACCACTACTCTGTGTCTCGACAGTTTCCAACACTCCTCCTCCACAACGGTCCTTTGGCCATCATTAGAACTTAATGAACTCAGTTTAATAATCAAGGGAATTAGTGGAGTTGAGCTCGGCAGTGGCATTGCTCTATCCTACAGGCGCTGTGGCTGTGCTCGTCTTCGTTGTTCGAAATGAGCATTTCCTTTGCGTTAAATGTGTTGTGTTCTCATTGTGTTCTCTGTGTCCCACACTCTGCTGTCAGGGGGACATAATGGGATGTTCCATATCTTTTTCCCTAATTAGTTTCGGAGTGTGTTCATTAGACTTAGCAGATTTAGTTAACTTATGGGTATCTCACAACGGCCCAATTCCCCCAAGTACACTGATGTCTGGGTGATAAATCATCTGCTGTCTGCTCGCTGTAATTAGGCTGACTTTTGAAGTGTCATATTTTGCTCACAATGTATGGAAAGCTGGGTCGGGTTGTGCGCTGTGTCAGTTAGCCTACATATGACTCCCACTCTCCTTCAGGCTTAAATGCTCCACAATTAATAATGTTTACATTCTCTATTGGGTTTGTAAATTGATTTTCGACTGATACATTTAGCCGTATGATGACTACTTTAACATGTCAGGTTAAATGTATGTCTCCTCTCACTGCTGCATTACAGAAAGAAGCTTTACATCCCTCGAGTTTAACACATGTTCTCTCTGTCACTTTCTCTCAGCCACCCATGATATTGGAAATTATTCTGCATTACTGTGCATAGAGCCTGCAAGATTTGGGGTGTTACTCCCCTGCAGCTGGGTGTCACATTCAAATAGAAGTAAATTAGCTGTCACCAAAGCTAGGCTTGTGAGCTACTGCCATGCCTCGCAGACAATCCTTTTTCACTGGGTCTCTGCTCACTGCCCACCCAATGCAAGGCAACAAGTCATTATAGCCGCGAGGAATAAAGAAGCACAATATAATCTGACTCAAACGGCTTTCTTTAACTCAGAATGGATTACCGCCACAGAAACGTACATATAACAACGCAAAGAGCCGTATAGCTTTGTCAAATCACCTGCTGTTTTCAGCATGGCTTAAAAAAAGGATGGAAGGATTAGGTACTTGGTTTGATTCTGTGCTTCTCCAACAGCAGACAGTTGCCATCTCATTATCTACAGGCTACATTAACTGAGGAGCTGGACTCATTACCAGTAGCAAAGCCCAGGGGACAAGGCAGACTGGCATAGTCTCCAGACAACAGGGTGACAGAGCCTGTCTGTTGTACTGCGGAGGTTTCTGTCTCACCAGTCATTCCAACACTTTACGTATTCACGTATTAACGAAAGAGCTACATTTCTCGTCTTATATAACTTATCTAAACTAAATGTATTAAAGTTACAACAGCCCACTAGTGGAATCATCTGATTACAGTCTTTCTTCTTCTCACTAACTTGACATCAAAAGTCTGAGCTAAACACAAAGATAGCTAATTAAAGTGAAACGGTGTGCAACTGAAAACTTAAGTCAATAACCACGATATGAATAAATAATGAAAATATCAAAATAGCCAAAATATCAGAAAGGAATATTATGAGGCTTTAGTGACCCCAAGTGGCCGAGTAGAGTAACAACAGGCAATGGTTTATATAGAATATATAGTATTTATTACAACAGTAAGAGAACAATACTGAGGGAACTGATGAACCTTGAAGAAACTAAGATGGAACTCTCATACAGAGGATACTCTATTTACAATTCACTACACACATCACATTCACAGTACATCACTGCTACAATGGACCGCACAGTAATAAAATTACAGGGCTGCATTGTAAAAATAAAAAGTTGCACTATGATGCCAACAAACACAAGCATAAATAGTTGAATGAAAGTACCAGCATAAAAACGTTCAGTTATCTCACGTGAGTGTTGTGTAGTGTTTCAGACAATAAATATTAACAAAGCATTTAAAACGTAACAAGCATTGATATGAACAGGAACAAAGACGGACTCATCTGCAGCCATCCGCATTGTACAAATTTCATTCTGCTGCAGTAGTCAATGGGCTCTTTTCCTCACTACTAATGACGAACCTGTCACTTAATCCACAAACTTTACATTGCACTTAATTGTTCAAAGTATTGCGCAGCTTACATTTTACTGCAGCCTGTTTTTCAGTTTATGTATAACATAAATATGTAACTGATTGAAAACTGAATGAGCACAGTCTGTTCTATTTTCAGAACACTTCATCGAATAGTTTCTTATGTCCGAGTACTTTCCAAAAACGAGTGAAGTCCCCTCAAAGAATGAGCCTGGCGATATTCCATTCAGTCATACAGAACTAAAAACTTTTAAAAACTGGGATAAATTGACTGGCTGAGATGAGATTTGGTGACAATAACGATGATACAGAACATCACCAGCCTTATCCTTTAATAATTTGCTAAATAAAAAAGCTAATGCTTATTTTGTATTTTTTTTTTCTTTCCTCTGTAAATTCAGTAAGGGGGTCTTCCTTTGTAAAATATAATATTTACTGGTCTTACTTCGATGCCAATTCGGCCTCCTTCATACTAAGAAAACATCTTGATATGCAGTGCCTTTTTCAAAATTCATTTTAGGACTTCCTTGTAGATGACTTCACCCTCTCTTTACCGCATTATACAAAACTATCTTTTTACAAGTGTTTGTGTAGAAACACCTTCACTCACAACGTGCATTGCAATCCCACTTTTTGCGGTTTAATGCCAAAATGTCTTGTTATACTGATAAAATGATAAAATGTTCATCATCAATAAATTAAACACTGAGTCTAGTTTTATACATGCTGCCATATGAGGGCAGCAACAGTCTCCCTGGAAGAGGTTCCATGTGTCTAAGAGGAGGAGTCCTCCTCCACAGGGTGCAGAGCATGCCTCTTCAGCAGTGTCTTTAGGATCTCCACTTCTCGCTCTGCCTCCTTCAGCTTCCTACGTAGTGTCTCATTGGCTCTGTTGAGTCTCTGGTTGTCCTATGGAAGACAAAGGAGTTGCATATAAGTGCTGTTTAGTGTGAAGGAAAGCTTGAAGAAAACTGATTGAGAGACTCACTGATTCCAGAGATTCATAGGTGGGTTTGCTCTCCTCATCTGGCTCCTTGGGCTTTTGCACAACAGAAGCTCGGTTTTCCCACTTGGCACAGTGTCGTTGTTTTCTCTGGGGCACTGGGCTGGGACACGAGGTGAGGGTGGGTGCTGCTGGGACCAGCAAAGAGCAGCTAGCTTCAGAGACCGGAGAAGTTAGCTGGGGTGCCTCTGTCTGCGTTCCACTGTGGACCCTCCGAGGCCTCAGATGTGGGGTGACTGGGGATTCTGGGCTCCAGTCTTTGTTTTCATCTGGCGGGTACGGGAAAGGACATTCTTCTGAGCCTGTAAGGCAAGAGGAAGTTCCAGATTGTTAGCCATTACATACTTGACTTCCTACTCTAATCGCAGTCATGTGTCAGGGAAATTACAAGTGATTAATACATTGACAAAAACTAAAAAAAGGAAGACAAATGAAACATCCTGTATTTTAAACACATGTCTTGGATTGTAAATCCACATAAAGTAAAACTGAAAGTTCCTCTGTTCTGATATATATATAGTACCTTTCTTGCAGCAGGTGGGAAGCTTCAGTGTTACTGTAAGTGAAACAGTTTACATGTGACAGCTGTAGGGGAATCACCCAGACAGCAGGCCATGCACTTTACTGCTAGTTTCCTTTTACTACATGCAGCGACATAAGCAACTCCATGTAAATTCTGTAAATAATTGCAAATAAGCGTGACAAGATGTGATTATAGGAAACAACACTGCTTAGTCGATCCACATATGTGAATACACATCTAAGTTACATACAGCACATGTTACTGTCTGTACAGAGTGTACATGTGTGGAAACCAGTGCCAGAGAAATCTACTTAACACGAGTAAGTGAGACCTGTGTTCATCTTTTAATGTGTATGGCAGATACTGCTAAGGGAACCCGTCGTGCCCACCCACCCTCTGAGGTGCCTGTGGTGACAGGTGTGGAGCTCAGCGTTGGACTGTCGATGGCGTTGGACACTTTGGTGTTCTTCTTGCACTCAAACGCCACCTGGTCCTTGCAGAGTCTGTGGCAGTTCATCCCGCAGTCTGTGCAGACCAAAGAAATGAGAAACATGTCAGAACAGGAACTAGCGTGAAATCTAACTTCATCAACTGACTTCTCCCTGAACGCTATCTGTTCTGCAAATGCACCTCTCCGACCTTTGCATGCTTACTGTCAGGCAAACAAACAGTTTCTCAGATCTTTTGAAGGACGGGGGAGGGGGGAAAACTGTGGTTCTGACTGCAGTGTCTTTCTTTTTTTTCATAAGCTGCAAAGTTCAGCTAGCTGTATGCAACACAGAAAACCACATTACACCTTTGTAAGATACGTTACACATTACCTGCTCCCCACAAGACTCTGTTTAACTCTTCTTTACATGATGTACTTTTTAGCACTGACAAACAGTTGGCCAAAGAAAGACATACCAAAAAGACAGCACAATACTTACCTTTGCATCTGTAGCCTTGTTTGATGACACCCCACAACTGTGAAGGAGAATATGGATAAAAATAAAGCCGATTAACAAGCTAAAAGAAAAACACCGTAGAGTATTTTCTGCACAATTTCTGTATTTCATCATTCAGTGTCATTTCATGACTTACAAATCCTGAGCAGTTGTCACAGAAGGTGGGTTTCATGTAAGTGGTCTCCTGGAAGTTGTGGACAAAGCCCAGACCCAGTTTGGAGCAGATGACGCTGGCCCGCATGAAATAGGCCGTGATCTGCTCCCTGCTCACGAGGCCTTCCCTGGACAACCCCATCATATGCACAGTGTAATTTAACAGGAGAGATACAAATGTACGAGATATAGTATATAAACCGAACTACACATGAACTCTTTGAACCACTTTGCCTTTGTATAAACTGGATATAATCAGCTGTGGTGGTTTTCATGTTCAGGTCACAAGGGACGTTAAGTATCACGGTATCACAGTATCACTGGACTAGCATGCGAAATCAAGAGTCAGTATTTAGTGTCGTGGTTATGGTTAGTTTCTGCAGCTATTTTATGTTTCCTGTTGCTACACTCATCACTACAAATACCACTTTTGCTTCCTCTCCTCTGTAATTGTAAATTAACTCAGAGCAAGAGTGCGACCTGTCGAACACTCACTTCTCTTTGTCCATGACACAGAAGGAAAAAGGAAAGCTAGCAGCAATTTTCTCAAAGTCCTCTTGAGAAATGAAGCCATTCTCATCGTGATCATAGTTCTTAAACACAGACTGTGAAAGAAAAGAGGCAGACACCATTGTTATTTGACTATTAGAGAACAACAGCTGCAAAGAGCAGCCAGTCACAATGGCTGCATCCCGAAGATTTGTTCAAATAAATGATTGTGGTTATGTAACAACATTATTGAGCAAGTATGAGGAGGCATCGCTAAAAAAAAAAAAGGAGAACTTACATCCACCATTCTCTGCACATGTTTACTGATGGTTCGGGGATCGGGTTTAGGAGCCACCTCTGATGCCCAGTCCACAACCACTGGAGGTCTAGAGGGGGTGGCTGGCTGATAGAAAATGAATCAGTCATTACAATAGGTTTGAGAGGAAACTTGAAATGATTAAAACCATAACTGCGTCTATCACTCACAGGTGCTTTACAGTTTTTGGGTTCCCTGGCGTACGACAGTTCATAGATCTCGTCTTCAGTGTAATAAAGGTCTAAGGACAGCTGTGGGGAATGAGAGAATAGTGTCAGCGCATGGGAGAAAGACACAAAGACAAAGAGCTCTCTGTACCTCTAAACCTCTCCTTCAAATATGTTTTGATGAGAGCACAATTAGGTCACATGGTAACTATTATGTTTTCATGGGCATTCTGTCATTCAAGTATGATTAAAGCACCTCATGCATAGATAAAATAACAATAAAGCAATCTGAACTCACTCATTCACACTCAGTTTGTCACCCACACACTCATACTGTAGATCATAGACTCTCATCACACCCACACAAGTGCAGAGAATCCAAATGCTGTAACAAACTCATTTGCATCTATGCTTGCGTTTAATATACAATGTGAATCAGATTGAGCTACATAGCAATTTAAAAGGTGTCTAAATGACAAGGTGCAGTACCGTCAGCAGATGGACAAGGTCCTTGTTAGCGTCTAGCCTGGGTGGGATCTGCTGGAGCTGGATCAGCTCGTTTATGTGGCTGTAGAGGGCCTGGAGCTTTTGGACGTTCACCTTGTTGTCCTCGACGTAGTCTGACATGGCCTCATTGACTGAAATCAGGTCTTTTAGGTGGACACCCAGGATAGGGATTTTAAAACCTGTACACTTGTTGTACGCCTGTCTATAGTTGTCATAGTTTCTACAGGAAGACAACAGGTCTGTCATCTCATTCAGCACCTGGGAAGTAAAAAACAGAGATAATTCTTACTGATTTAATTGGAAGAATAAAGTGCTGTGTTGCTAATTTGTTATTATAAATGCGATTACATCTTTATCCTTTGCTTTTAAATGAGACGGCTCTGTCTTTCTTTACCTTGGTGACCTCGCTGGGTACATGTGAGGTGGTGTCCTTCAGTCTAGATATCGAGCTGTGACAGAGGCCTCCCACCACTGCCATTAGTGTGTTATAGTTGTGCATAAGATGGAGACTCTGATGGATACACAAAAAAGCACACCTATCAGTCTATCCACACAGACACACACATATAAACACCACAAGACACCACAATTAAACTTGTTCCAGGTAGCCCTGGTTATATAATCTCCACAACACTGTAGTTACATAAGCCACTTACATTGTTGCCTTTTTCTTACTGTGCTCTGATATCTCACTCTTTTTTGGAAGAGCTTTTTCCCTCTCTTTTCAGTTCTCTAATTCGTGCTGTCACTGGAGCATTATGGTGTGAAATTCGTTTCCACACCCATGGGTTTTGAGGTTGACAGCAGTGAGCAGCAGCAGACTGGTGCATTAGTATTACAGTGCAAGAGGTCCTCCAGAGTACGAGCCTGCCTAACGGGTCCCTGAAGCCAACACATCACTTCTCAGCAGGCTGCGTGCAGCTTCACATTGGAGGGCTTTTAACAAGCAAAGCCTGATCAGTGACTATACTCGCGAGTCAGTTCTCTGTTTTTCACTTCCACACTCTTCACTGTCTGAGTGTGTCCCACTTCATGAGTCCATTAGCTTGCATTCAGTTAATATTTTTCTATTGGTAAAATCTTTCAACACACTAAAAGCCTGCAGCGGAGCTCTTAAGAATCATTACCAGCTCTCCGTGAATATGCATTATGCAACTGTTAATTATGTGGTATCTATAGAGTGTTGTTCATCTTACAGCACAGGTCCTGACAATAGACTGTCATTAGTTAGATAAGGTGTGTGAACAACGGCACAAAGGAGCAAGCAAAGAGGAAATGTGCTAAAAAGAGTTCCCTTTTTTTGGCTAAATCAGGAATAGAAAGTGCACGAGTAATAGAGAGAGGTTGGTTAAATGACTACCTGAGCCACGTGAATAAACTTGGTGAAAACCTCAGCTCTCAGCTGAGCTGTTGGTCTGCTCAGCACCATCAGCTGAACCCACTGGGAGATACCATTACACAGGGCAATAGAACGCTCCATCACGGGGATGTCCTTCATGCAGCAGTTGCGAATGTAATTCTGGTAGTCTACGAACTGGCAGTGAGAGCAGAGAGGGGGGAGTTAACAGCTGCATGGAAACTGCGAGGCATTTCCCTTGGGGAGGAAATACCTAATGGTTTTTAGTTCACAAAGAAGCATGTCAAATTAGAAAATTATACACTTAAATGGTCTTTAATATTGACTTGGATATGAATACTCACCGATATCCTGCAAAAAGACTTGAATTCCAGGTAGGTGAGATGCTCAGCCAACTCAATCGGCTCCAGGTGGTCAAACAGGAGAGACACCTTCCTCTTTTTACTACTGTTGGCTTTAATTTTCTGGCTTGCCTTCCACGACCAGTCTCGTTCATTTCTAGGAAACACCACATAGTGAGAGCTTACTTTCAGAAATAAGAAAATGCATACACAAACCACTTCCTTGGTCTGCAATTGTTTTTACTGAGTATTGTCCTCTTTGACAATTCTATGTATCACATCAACGCATGAGGGAAACTTCATCGTAGACTTAAATACACAAATTCGTGTGGACAGGAATTGCTAAAATCCAGAGAGCACTATGATAAAATCTGGTTAAAGTCTCCATCAAATTACTTAAAAGGTGCTACATTACTTGAGCCGGGAGTTGAGTATTTTCCTGAGAACCGTAGTAAAAGTAGTAGAAGTAAAACAGCGGCACAAAGGATTCTACATGTGATGTCAAGCAGTTAAACGAGATCTGAACTAACTTTCAAACTACTTTTTAACAGTCACTCAAATCGTGACTGTTTTCAGTATTTCCCATGACTCTCTCTCAATAAACAACTGAGATTCGTGTCAGCCTAATGTCTCAGTTGCCAGCTGGTCAGAAATTAACACTTACATCCATTTGGTCTCTAGGAGAGAGCAGAGACTCTCCTGTCCCTGCTCTCTGATCAGCTCACGGAACTGGTCCAGGCTGTCCGTCAAGCTGTGGTGCAAGCGGAACATCATCCAGAATTCCTGAATCCAGTGCCTGAAGACCAGAAATTATACCAAGGAACTCATACAAAGCGCACACTCAAAGTTAAGACTCTAAGATGGATCTGTTCACTTTGAAACTGACCTGATGAGGTAGCATATCCTCTGGCACTCTGTTGGTTGCTCATTGTCCAGCGCTGTTTTAAATGTATGAATTTAAGTTAAGGACCTGATGATGCTGATAACTGGCTGCTTGTTATTTTAAACTGAGGTCAACATTCAAAGGCCGTATATATCAGAAGAAGGGCTGTTATTCATTTCCATTATCGATTAATATGCTGGTTTGTTTCCGATCCAAAAAACGTTCAAGAAACTGCTTTAAAAATAAACAATATACCAAAGCCCAGAGTCCTTTCAAATAGCTGGTTTTGCGTAAAGATAATCCTTCTCAATCATCACTTCGGACCCTCTGCCGGTGTGTATCCACGTACTTACCTGGAGAGATCCTGCCCTCTGCCTTCATATTCTATTTTCCTCTTGTTGTGCTGAGTTTGGGACATTTCTGGGCGTCGTCCTTTGGGCACTGAGTTTATACGTCGAGCCAATAACAGCATCACGCAGCGTGCGCGGAAGAAACGATATAAAAATGAAGCGACTCAGGTTTATTCTGCTTTTCTCACAGTGTGGTGCAGTTCTGTCTACGAGGCAAAACTCTGGACAAAGCACACACACCTCTCAACCTGTCTATGCCTGTCGCCATCTACCAGACCTGCTCGTATCTGGATTCCATCTAGAACTTTCCAGTAGAGTGTTTGGCAAAGGTGTGGGTAAAGCCATTGCCGCTCTCTCTCCCACTCAGTCTATTGCTCGCTTGACCACAGCCTCACTCTCCCTCGTTGGTCGAGCGGAGACGAGGGTCCAAGTGTGAAGTGAGAAATGTTACATACTTTTCCTTTAACAAATATTCAAACTTAAACTCAAAACAACGCAACGTGAGACCACTGAAAAAAAGGAATGTTTGCACAATTAGAAAAATGAACCAGTGTTTTTTCTTGCAAATAAAATAATTACGGTTACTTAAATGTGTTATGAATTTAAAAAACACTGTAGACACTAATGAATTTTCCGTTGACTGACTGATTCATTATGTCACCTGTAATCAGGATTCAGTGTTTCAGGTTAAACAACACATTTATTTAGGTGAAAATAGATCCACGACACTGTTTGGGACAGGTGTGTTTTGAGTAAATAGTGAACATATGGCTGATTCTACTGCAGAGTTTCTTTCGTACAAACAGCTCATTAATAAAAAACTACAGCAACTGAACTAAAAGGCAAACAGAAGTGACATTTGGTAATGTGGGAGGAGGCGAATGCATGAAGCAAAACTCTGATGAGCACTAAATGAATCATTCTGGCAAACAGAAGTAAGTGAATAACAAAACGTCCAAAGAAAATACAAAATCAATGTCTCATATACTGTAGAACAACTCATGATCAATGTCCTGATTTAGTGGCAGGATGTTTTAATCAATGTCAACAGCAGTGAGAACATTGTTCATTAGTATAGATGTGCTGACCACAAAACACTGGACTGTGAATTTATATACAGCGCGCACAAAAGATTTTATAAATAACCCGACACTATGGCTCTCAATTGGAAGAAATCAACTTGAAGTGATGCACATAAAAAGGCTAATTGCGTCATGGGAGCAGAAGAACCGCCCACACAATCCCAAGGCCAGACGGTGATGAAGGCTGTTAATGGCCCCTGCGTCTCTTCTTCCCTGATCCTAACCCACACACTGAATCTATCTGATGTATACTTTTGGGTCTTCGGTTCTGAACGAGAGGGTTAAAAATAGCGGCAGGGCATTCGGCGTCGTGCGAACTCACGCCGGTTTGTGCGAGCAGGGGCCTCTTTATGCAAAAGATGGTGTGTGTTTATATATAGCTGAAGAGGACTTGTACGTGAAAGAGGCAGAGGTAATTAACACCTGAAAACCCAAAGGCAGCTCCCTGGGCCAGTGAGGTCCTCTGAGAAGCTTTGTGACGCAACCACTGTTTCCTGAATGGAAGCCTAGATTACAGGCCCTCCACTCAAGTCACTGCAAAAAAAAAAAAACATGCTTTTTTTTTTTTTTTTTTTCTAGATGTGAAGTGGAGAAAATGAAAGAGGCGGAATCAAAGCTTTTGAACGAAAGCAAATGCAGAGTAAGTATAGACTTCCTGTTTTTAAATCCATCAGCTACATTTGTTAAGTGACAGAGACGTAAAAGGTCGACAGCACCTGACAGGCGAAGTAAACACGAACTGCCACTTTCCTATCCCATTTTACACTGACAGCTACAGGCTGCATTGTGAGCCAAGAACAAGCTTGCCCGTTGCTGTTGACAACCAAAAGAAAGCAGCACAAAGCAGAGGCAGCGATCTGATGTCATGTTACATTTGGTGCTCAGAATTAGCCAAAGCATTTTAGAAATCATCTTGCCGTGTTGTGGTGGCTCGATGTCGGACTGTTAAAGGATATAGAGAGACGAGTTTATCTAGCAGATCACTGGATGACATGAGGAGACGGTGCATGGTCAGGGTGATGTTCAACAGATGGCTGCTCCCACATATGCAACCATTTGAGTCTGCAAGAAGAAAAAAAAAAAAAAAAAAGGACACGAATCCACATTATTTGAGTGTATCCTCATTGCTACAAAGTGGAGCAAGTCTGATACATCAGGCTTTTGTCGAACTTTTCTATAAGATATAAACTATAACATGATTCAGTATGGGTTTGCTTTTAGTTGTGATAAACTCAATACATTTTAGGAACTGAAACGATATCAGTTCACAAATTAAAGTAGGGCTGGACTAGAGCTGTTGTATATCAGCTAAAACATGTGTCTAAATATTGTTTTGTATGCGTGTCGCTATTTTTGGGCCCCATGATAGAGGGCCGAGTTACGTGGCCGTCTATCATCTATCATTACATAAATATAGCAGAACCTATGAAGTAGATTAGAGTGACTACGCATGAGAAAAGAAAGATGTAGCTATTTAGTAACTGGAGATTACTCTCTTAACTCACAACTCAGCAATGAGTAAACCACACTGTTAATAATCACATAGATCAAGTCTCAGACAGAGACCCTGCTGCCTAAACCTAAATGCATTTATTTTGTCTCATTTATAAGGTATTTGTAAATGTGTACATTGTCATACTGATGAGAGGAAATAAAAACAACGAGAGCCTGCCACCTAAATGCATGTATTTGCTCTCATGCGAGTATGTGTTCAATAATGTGCATAAAACTAAGTTGTGATTTAATAAGCGTGTCTTCAAAATGGATAGTTACAAGATAATATAGTGACGTGATGCAGAAATGGCAGTAAAAATGGTCACGAACGTCCATTTCTGCACAGATTTGATCAGCAAATTTTGCTCACCGTTGCGATGGTTTTGTCATTTTTAAAGATTGGTTCTGTAGAAAAACGTTTGGGAAACACTGACACAGATATTTCCATCAGTGCACAACAGAGTGTCGGTGAACCAGGTGAAACGACTGGCGAACACATTGTAATGCTTTTCCACAGACCTCATTTCTGAAGATTTGCCTTCCTTCGATTGTAAGAACCTCTGTGGCTTGCTTGTCTCGCTACCTTCCTTGTGTATATCTCACTTCCTTTCTTTGTGACCCTAACCACCTTTCCTAATCTTGGTTGTCTGACTGCACACTACGGCTTATATCTCGAAACCCATAAAATGCGAAACTTGCTTCTCAACCGCTCACTGGCAGAGCTGCTGACCTATAATCCTCGCCACCTTTAGCAAAGAAATACGCCGCTTATCTTCTGCAAAAGGTAAAACTCCTGCTGCATGCGATGAATTAGTGCTCAACATAAAGAAGAAGAGCATTTCATTGCAGCTTTAAAAGTCTTGTTTATGCACCAAAGGACATTTCAAGGTGTTTTACCTCCTCCTCCCGCAGCTAAAGACTCAGAAAATTAACACACCGAGTGGAACTTTTGTGAATTTTCAAGCTGAGCACTGTTCCCCTTTAAGGTTTGCCAGTATCTTGACACCATCAAGGACATAAGCCGTCTGTGGACCCACTTTTAAATCACATCACCTTGGAAATATCTGTGCCGCCATGGCAACATGTTTTCTAATCTTTGTTATCTGTAAGCAACTAGCCACTCCAGCCACAGCTGACTAATCCAGTCCTCATATCCAGCACGGGGTGTGTTTCTGTTTATAACACACAGCCACGACCAGCTAAACCCAAGAATGTCAATGACCGCAGTGATCGAGGCAATAAGAAAGTAAAGGAGACGTATGAGGCAATTCAGAACGATACAGCTGTTAAAATATTAAAGTGTGTAGTTATGACACATACACCTCGGCATTCGTACTTCTCAGTCTGCTAACAATCAGGTGTGAATCAACAGTAGTGAGACTTCAGGCAAATGCACAACAGGACGTCATGACTCTCCTTCAGGTAAACAGTTGCTCAATCCCCTTTTCACAACTTTCAAACCACTAAACCCTGCCTGTGCCGGGTTAATTACAGAAGGAAATCCCCTCTGGACTGTCTGTCACTGACTGGAAAATTAGGAAGTCTGTCACCCGCTGCACTGTACACTGAACTGTACGGTATGATGATAAACACGCAGCGCCTGCCCGGCCTCCTTTTAAGGTTATCTCGCGCATACATCAGCCACTTCAAACCCGTGCGTCGCTTTTCCTTGTTTTGACAGAGGCGATCAGACTGGATGGTCTCTTTGTTTAAATCAGTCACATGCAGAGCGATGTTATCTCTCTGCACTATATCCACAGCTCTCCATAATAAGCAGGACTCACTTTAGTGCATTTGTACAACTTCGCTTAATCAGGATGACCTTCTGTACTTTTGGACAACGTGCAAGTTCATAAATGTCAGTATATTTAATAAACTAATATATATGAACATAGTACAAGGTGTGGATTTTTCACACAGCTGTAACACATTAGTATGCAGCACATTATATGATATTTTTCACTGCGAGTACTGCTAAGCAGGGTGTATTGAGAGGGAACCTCTATTCACTGTGTGTGCCCTTCATTATTTTATAATTCAACACTCAATATAATAATATATCATTTTGAAAAGGAAGTCATATTTTTGGCATAACTAATGATTTTTAAGGTCTGTTTTACTGCACTGCACAGTAAAAAATCTGCATGCATATTGAACGTGTCACACATTGTATTATGCGTGGGGCCAAGAAAACCCTACATTAATCAAAAACTTCCACTGGATACATGATGAAATTAAAATGGCTTTATATTCTATGCGTTCCTGACAGCGGATCAAGAAACAAAACTATATAAAGGCCCAGTCGTGTCACTATATAGGGAGTCTTTTATCCCTGGCTCCCATGCCCTACATATTGATTTTGAAGGGAATACATGATGCTAATCTGGTTTACATCCAAATGTATGGAGAAGTTTAACTGAATTTTCCGAAAATCTGCAAAAGAAAATGTGAACCTTTGTGCTCCTGTCCTTCGAGGTTTGAATCATTATTGCCTTAATGGGAAGTAAAATGGATTTTTAAATTGTGTCACTTAAATGTAGTATATAATACAACAACAATATGTGACCTGTTGACTGAAGAGCTGATAGACAAGAGCAGAGGCAGACTTTATCTTTACTCTCTGAACCGCTGGTAGACTGGATGGCAACACACCTTTTCACGTAAGAAACTGTGAAACTTCAGTGTCCTTTTATGCTTCTCTTAGTTGCATTTCAATAAAATAAAAGCTACCGGTATATTTTAAGTCCTGACTTAAATTTGAACAGTTCACAGTCTGTTGTGGGTGTTTATTTTTTACGTCACAAAGACTAACCTCTCAGCCTCGGGAAACACGTCCCACATTGTCCTACGCAACACTGGCGAGAGCGCGTACATGTAACTTAACAAACGACATGAATTATTGGGACGCTGGGCATATTTGGTGCGTGCATTACAGCCCGCCGCTGTGTGGTCTAGCGCGAGCGATGATGTCAGCTGCTATTGATCCACACCTCATAGTGCTCTGCATTTCAAAGGTTGGTCATCATCTGAAGACCAGTGTTCGGGGAGCTGACCTTTCGGCTCAGCCAGGCTTGAAGCTGCCATCAGGTAATCCTTCAAATAGCTCTTACGTGCACTCTCACATTTGAAAAGGTGGCAGCACAGGTGGACCTTAGGGGTTCGCCTGTGATGTGGGACAGGGGGAGCGGCGTTGTGCTCCATTTCCTCAGGAGCAGCCCCAGGCATAACATACTGTACTGACAGTGCGATGCCATCTTAAGCATGCACTGATCCCACCTTTTTGCTTAGTGAAACAGCTTCTTAAAATCAAGTGCAGAAGGTTTTCTATCCTCTAAACAATTCTGTTTCCCTGAGTTGATCGTGATAAGACGTTCATCTGAAATAAGCAGCTGGCGATTTTTACAGTGTGGTTCTACCTCTTTACTGATAAAGAGAGTTATGGGATGTCATTTTATGTTCAGGCCATTGTAACACCACTCCATTGCTCTTGCTCCATTTTTGTAACCAGGCAACAGCAGTTTGAAAGCTTGTCTCGTCAGACGCAATCACCATAACTCTGAGAGCACTCCAGACAACTTGATGAAGCCAATGATCTCCGCTTGATTGATCAAACTACAGCCTCCTCAAACACTGCTGTTTGTTACCAAACATCTCAGTAATGTGGACTAAGTGGAGCAGCAAGCATACAGTAAAATATGAATATTAATTCAACAGATTGAATTGTAATTTTAATTTAAAAGTCCGTGGTAGGAAATTCATTTCCTCTTCAGTTGTAAAGCCACACCTTCCCTGATAGGCCTGTTCGAACTTGTCAGACGGCGGCAGAACATTTTTTGGAAAAACAGAAACAACACTAGTGCTCTCACTTCAGGTGTTCAGCCTTGTCTGTCGTCATATAACAGTTCCTCAGTAACAAGACAAATACTGCAGAATAAGACGAGGACAACAATATTTCTTGTAAGGAGCAATACAAATGTAGACCACAAACCACCGCAGTATTTCACCTCTTGTCACACTGAACTCTCACACCACAGCGGGTCAGTATGGACTTACCAAAGGACTGCAGACAGGCCTGGATGAGCTCCTCCCAGCTCGCCCCCTTGGTGAGGTGTCCCAGGGACATCATGGATTTCCCTGGGGCGGTCTGAGCCGGGCTGGGTTTGTGGAACCTGTGAGGGCGGCCTGGAGGAGAAACTCTAGACCTGGAGCCACATCCTGGAGTCACTCTCCTTGAGAAACACCAACACAAAGAAGAGTGAAGGAGGGGGGGGGGGGCGGAGGGACAACAGGGCTGCCTCTAAAGAAAGTGTGTTTCTTTGTTTGTGTATGAGGTTCTGCAGTAGGGGTTTCAGGTCATACATCTTTAAAAGACAAATCATTAAATCCATTACCTGGATGATTTGATTTCTTTAACTGTCGCCACAATGGGAGCTATTGTTTAAACGCAAGAACACCCATCCCTGGTATTTTGCTCTTCATTGTTCTCATTTCCTTCCTTTAATTTGGAGGAAATACCGGTTGATTGCGGACATCCAGTATAAACTGTTGAATGACCGGTAAACAAGAAGGAATGCAACATGTGCTGTTAAAGCCAGAGCTGGCACAAATGAATAAGAATTCTGGGTAACAACCTGTAATGCGTTTGTGCGTAAAATACTTGAGTGGCATCAATTCAGTTTTAATCGCCGTTTTTCTTTTTCTTTTTTTTTTTTTTTTTTTTTAAATCCTAAATAACGCCGACACCTGCTCACATTCGCTAGGTAGACTGAACGAGGCATAATCGTTTTAAAGTTGAAGAAGTGAAAGAAAAAAAAAAAAAAAAAAACCCAGAAAGATTATCGGACTTACGCGTCATCTTTTCCCTTCTCGTCCGACGCTACACTTTGGTTTTGGTTGTTTTCCTTTGATTGACATCCCATGGCGAGGTACTGGGCGACGAGCGGCTGAACTAGGCTGTCCATTTGTGTTCTCCTCGATGGGAGCATTTCATCGCTCTGTTGGCTCCGTGCGCCTCCGCGGTCTCAGCAGCATTGTGCTGACTCGTCAATGAACATTACACAATTAAGATTCACCCAGCTTTTCTGTGAGTGGGCGGCCGCGCTGCTGGGCTTGTCACTCACTCACTCAGAGTGGGCTATATGCTCCAGTAGACGTTATTACTCGCGTTAAAAGTCATGTTCTTACTGGTTTATACTTTACAGCTTTAATTAAAAATATATATATATATATATAAAAGTCAAATGAAATTACGGAACGATCCCACAAAATGAAAAGCAGTTAATACCTTTTACTATCACTCTCACTTATCCGAAACCTTAATAAAAAATGTACACTTTGATCACATCTCCGTTTCGAGTGGATGTCGATGAAAACCTTCATCAGATTCTGACTTAATCAGAGCCCGTGTGTCTTAGGGGTTTCTTGACTTAAAACCCGGGACTGATTCCTCCTGTAGTTTGTTCAGTCAAAACAGGAAAAGGGTGCACCTTCCTCTAAAGATAACAGTGGTTGTAGATTCCATTGTGGTTTACATGGGGGGTGAAGTGATGGTCCACAGATGAGGTTTCCTCAAATATGGGTGGAGAACCAAGCTCTGTGAGTTTGCGAGACTCCAGCAAGAGCTCTTTCTCCATAAGTCAGTGAATGTTGCTCAACATATGAATTGTAGAGGCACCGATGGGCCATAGTTAGTTTTTAAGTGATTATGGTCATATCTTAAACATGACAGTTCTGACAATTCAGTATAGTTCTCTAAAGAGAGAAAGACTGTTACCCAAATATTAAAAACATTTATCAAATGAATGATTTCAAATTTAGTGCGGCTGCTCTTTTCCTCTCCTAAAATGATTTTTTTTTTTTTTCAGGTTTTTAAGTGCACTTTTTTTTCTTGGGCCCCTCTTTCCTGCATATTTGCTGCAGTAGATAATGTGAAACAAAATGAGGAAAAACCCCTCAATATGGAATCACTAAAAAAAGAATTTGCTCATGAAACATCCAATTTAACGTCTACTGATTATGAGTTTAGACAAACCATATAGGGGCACAAAATGCAGCTTAGTGTGAGCTTTGATTAAGAACTACACTGGTTTTGTTCAGGTGTTTCCACAGCCAGAGTGAAGTCATACGAACCTGTGTCTGATAAGATACTGTAGAGTCTGTAGCCTTCTGTGTCTCACAGCTGTTATCAGACCAGTCTGTGATGCTTAGCGTCTGCCCCCGTGTGGCTAAAAGTACATCTGTCTCTAATTCCACTTCTTTGTAAACCAGGCCCTTAACCAAAGTGCTGCCAACAAATGCTTGAATAAACATAGATGGAAAAAAAAAAAAATCACCGCATTTTGGTACACATTTTCAAGAAAGGGGGGAAGGGAGTGAAGCAGCAAGCTTTATCATTTGGGGTTTGAGTTACTTGTGACCGCTTCCTCCCTGTGAGTCTACACCCAACCTTAAATCAACAATGAAAGTCTTGATAAGTAAGCGCTAAACCTCTATACAAAAGACACACATTTCTACTGCGGGAGTGAGCCGATCCGCTTTAAGACCACGATGCCATTTCTAATATCTGCTCATGATCAGACACTCTGAGTGGTAGAGATGCGAGATACTAGAAATGTATTCGCCTCATTTCCTCAGGAAGTAAAACAATCTGAAACTGAGTGAGTGTGCAGAAACAGTAACTACAGAGGTTTAGGATCAAAGACACAGTTTTCATGGAAGACACAGTTTGTGATGAAAATCAAGAGGCTTCACTGAGTGTCACCATTGAGGGTATTCTTATCTTTTTTTTCAATTATTGTGATAAGTTTGTTGAATCTACTATTTATTGTTCTCATTGGCATTTTTGCAGTGTAAATGCAGCCCGTCACTGCAGCTGCCAGCCGCATGGGCATTTAGAGAAAATATGACAATGACAGATTTCTTGTTAATCTATATAGAGTACATTCAAATTATTACAGCCCACTTATTTTCTATGACAGGTACTTGTGGTGAATGGTTCTATGTATTCAGTGTTGGTAATATTTTAGTTCTGTATTTGTAGTTTTTCTTTTGTAAACTGTTCTGTCAGATTTCAGACTGAACACTGTTACTGCACAAGATTGCAATACTTAGGACAATAGATACAATAAATAACATCTACTGGATGCTTAGGACCAGATGCAGCAGTAGATCAGCGCTGTAGTTGGGTAGTGGTCGCCCCCTGGTGGACATTTTGTGTTATGACATCCTGGGAGAACAGTATTTTGTTATTGGAGCACTTTTTATTATTATTATTATTATTTTAAAACTTGCATTAGTATGTGTGTGGATATGGCGTTACCTAACTCGAGTTTTCCATTTTTGACATGCTTAAATATTGTAGAGGGGGAATCCAGTTAAAAACGCATTTTAGTTTAAGTCGTTTTAAATTTGGCAGCTCCCGGGCAGCTGTTTTTCTGGGCTGAATTGTACAACCCTGCTGCTAAAAAAAACAAAAAACACTTAGAAACACGAAAGGCCAGTCTGCGTTGTCTCTTTAAAGTCCTGTTTGGTGAGAAGAGAAGGGACCAGACACTGTCCAAAGAGTTTGTGAACGCATCATTAGCCTCGCGCCACATGGTGTAGCTGTTGGCGCCGCGATGACACGTTCACGGCAGCTCGTAGTTGACTAATCTTAGACAACAAGCTGCGGGGCTAAAAAAAAAATCCGCTATTCCGAGGTTAAAGCCGTGTAGCATTTTTAATAATTGGAGCCGTTCTTATATGGTCGTTAAAATGGTGGTGGACGACATTCAGTTCTTGAATATCCTCAGGGGAAAACGCATCAAACTGACCCTGAAGACCGCGTCTTACCTTGGCGTCGTCCAGCGTATCAACCCCAACAAAACAGTGATTTTGGCAGACGGTTAGAGACATATTTTAGTACTTATTTTAAATACACGCCTTCTTACCTTACATTTTAACAGAGTAAATAATTAAATATCAAAAGGCCCTTTGCAGAAGAAAAAAATAGTTACTGTACTCCTGCTAGCCAAAGTTACCTTAGCATTAGCTAACTAACTGTCTTGTTTCAGTTGTTAGCGCCATCAATGGATGCAAATTCCCAGGCTCGAAAATGTTCTTTGGGAATGACATTGTTAATGGTGAGTTTTGAAAAGTAATATTTTAAAGTCCTTCCTCGTTGTAAACATACATTCTGTCTGTCGTGATGTTTGTGTATAACTAATTAAATCAACAGTGGAATTTACCGGTGAAGGAGACGGTGACCGTAGGTAAGTAACTAAATAACTAAATAAACATATCGTCTGTGGCCTTCTGGCTCTGGTCAGTAACTGTATAATGTTACGTGTTGCACAGAAATGTTCACGAGAACAAGCTTGAGGATCACTTGATTGTGGAAAAGTTTCAGCCATACAAGAGGTCCATGTCAATGCGTGAGTTCAGTGAAAACGTGATGCAGTTTTAAAGCATGTCAGTGTTTCCTCGTATGCTGCGTTCATGCACATGGTCGCCGTTGAGATTGTTTGCTTGCTGCAGATGACGATGAAGATGAAGAGCATATCAACTTGGTAGTCATCGACGAATTTAATGAAAAATTTGGACCAGCTGTAGGTTTATCTATACCTTCTATGCTAGTCATTTAAAGTGCTATATTTTGTAAACCTGCACTTGGAAACTGAACATGTTTTCTATCCTTTAGGTGATGCACATCAAAAAGCAGCAAGTGATTGGTGTAGGAGTTGATGGAGTCGAAGTATATAAGCATGGGAGGCTGTGCTGGCTGCAGGTGGGAGGTTGTGTGAAGCATGCAAGCAGGTTAAATCTCTGCTGTGTTCATAGCCTATTCCACCCTTTTTTCAATTCTTCCTTTCATCACAAGAATTACACAAATACAAGTGTAACGTTGGTCTTTATTTGTCTAGATTGCCACAAAAAACAAGGTCTATCTATTTGATATCCTGTTACTTGGAGCTCGGGCCTTTAAGAATGGTCTCTCCATGATCCTTGACAGTAGCCACATTTTAAAGGTAAGCATTGTGTGAATAAATGAGACAACACGTTCGGCCCCAGTATTGAATATTACCATAACGTAGATTATTCACTGGTACAGGTCATTCATGACTGTAGAGCCATTGCTGGATGTCTGATTGCTCAGTTTGGAGTAAAGCTAACCAACGTCTTTGACACACAGGTAAATAAATACATGTACACTGGCCTACTTTAGAGCTCCAGATCACTCACGATGCAGGTCTCGTTTATTTCTTTCACATTGTTGGTGTTTAATTGAGCTTATTTATTTCCTTTTTTTCTTTCTGCATGTGTTCAGGTGGCAGATGTTATGTGCTTCTACTCAGAGACAGGAGGTTTTCTTCCCGACAGAGTCAGCACTCTCCATGAGGTGGTGAGTCTCCATCTGAAGGTGCCCTCCTCCCAGCTCTTGTCTCTTAAGATGAAGTCACAGATCACCAAGGTACCCAGCCCGATCTCTGAATCCCCATGTAACAGAAGGAAACAGCCTTTTATTCTGTATGTCCCAATCTAACTGTTGTATGGTTTACAGGAAGAGAGAGCGATGTGGTACAAGCGTCCTTGTCCTGTACCCCTACTGAAGGTGATGGCTCTGTCAGTAATCCATCTGCAGCCTCTCAGGCTGGTGCTGCTGGACACACTTATGACAGACTACATGGCTCTGGTGGATTCATACCTCAGCAGCAGCTGCTATGAACCTGATGAACTGGAGCATATCAGCATGGTGGGTCATAAATGAGCGCATATTTTTTCCCCCTCAGAGCTAAAGTGCTCTACAAAATAAGTCAGCAGTGAACTGGATTTAGTGTCAACACTCTTGAAATGTGATTCTTTTGAGTTTAGGATAATAGCTTTGAATTGTTTTTCCGCATTTGCCTTTTGCCAACCCAAAATTCTCTATAAACCTAACAATGTCAAGTAGAGGGAGGCACAGCACATGTAGATGATGACAACAGGATGTAGGTATATCATGCAAAATGTTTTAGTTGCAAACGGAAAAGCAAAACTAACCGGACCAAATTATACAACGTAAAACATCCTAAACGTTTTTTTTTCTGCTGCGGTTGTTAATTGCTCTAACATTAGTTGACATTTGAGTTTCTTGATGTGTCAACACATAAAAGGCCATCAGATAAGAAGCAAAGACAAAAACGTCCATCTGTGCTTATTTTTTAAACACACAGTATGTAGTTTCTGCCTCTAGGGGCTTTTTAATTAAAACAATAACAAAAGACATAGTTGAAGTTGTGAAGTAGCGTGGGGTTATGGGGGTTGCTTTCCTGGAAAATTTCTCCGATATGTCAGAAATCGCGTTTATAGCTGAGGTAATGCATTAAAGCTTTACCCACATTAGGTTTAGTGATGTTTATTCACATTATGTGAAGTGGAAAAAGTAAAGCTTAATGTTAACATTAGCAAAGGGGATAGTGAAAAGTAAACAGATAAAGCAGGCCGTTACTGAATAAAACTATGTATTTCTCTGAATTTGAACACTGCTGAAAACATTTAATACAATGTAAGTACACAAGTCAAGAAAAACAAAATGTATAACGAGCCTGGTAATTTTTAGATTTTGAAATGTTACATATTAGAGCTTTAATTGAATGTTGAGTGTCTTTAATTGGCTTTCAGTTGGAACTGGGCGTATTGAAACAGCTTTCAATGATTTTTTTGTTTTACAAAAATCTTGCCAAGTCAGAGTTAAGTCAATTTCCAGTTTTTCTGTTTGAATTGACAGGAGAGTGTTTTGGAATTGCCCAGTGAGCTCAGAAAACTGGAGGAAATGCGCCGTGAGCGTCACGAACATGCTGCCGACCATTACCCAGTGACAGAGCAGGGTCTGCTGGCTCGATTTAATCCCCGAACGCAGTCTCCATCCAAGACGTCACCTGCAGCAGAGGGGCATAGCCAGAAAGAAGCGGAGGCCTCTAAACCTGCTACACCTTCATCAACAGAAGTGGATCAACCACACATGAGCCCTGCTGAGTCCACTGATGCTTCATCTACCGAGTGTGTGGGTGTCCATGCTTCCATGGACGCGGCTTGTCAGGATGCAGTCCCACAACTCGCGAAAGAAACATCTTTCAACATCCCCCTGTCTCTGGGTGTGGGCAGAGGACGTGCAGGGTCACTGATGGATACAGTGGGCAGAGGAAGGCCTCTGGGGAAGGGGCAGTCATCCAATCCACCATTGCCAACAATAGGAAGAGGCTTTTTCCTCAAGATACCACCAACCAAGATCCTCGGAGAGAGCGCTGGGGACATGAAATCTTCTGTTAGGATGGAGGCGGCTCCTTCTGGTCCTAGCCTCACACCTTCCCAGGAAGCAAACCAGCCTGGCAGTGGTTCCAGTGACTCGACTAGCACCCAGTCTGGCTTGAGAGGAGGCCATATCACACCGACTCCCCAGTCGCATTCATTTTCACTCAGCCAGCCATTCAGCTCATTCAGGTATTAATGGAAGTCTGAAACGACATGTTTGATTAATGTTAGAGTCTTTGTGCTTTTCTATAGTGTCCAGTAGATGGCAGTAAATATTCTGTTTTCTGCAAAGGCTTGTTAGATGCAAGATGTTTGTGAAGTCAAAAAAGTTTATATTTTCAAGCTTATTTAGAGCATGTTTGTAATGTTTGTATTGTCAGCATGGTTTATGTTTCATTTTCATCCAAACGTAAATGTTGTGCCACTAAATCCTCCTTTTGTTTTGTTTAGTGGTCATTGTGTTCTTACAGACATCACATTCATTTGAAAATATGTTTCTGTTGAAAGTCACATTCTTGGATGAATAAAATAACAGAGTTTGTCACTGTGTATTTTTCTCCCCTCAAGTATTCTGATAATACACGTTAATGCACCAAAGTACCAAGAAATAATGGCTGTCGGAACACTAACTACAACCAAAAACAACACCACATGTCTAGTAAAGCATAATGTGCTAAGCTTAGCGTGATTGATTGCCTGTACAGCTTGGCTTCTGTGTTGCAGTTAATTGATTTTGAAAAGCAGAGAGAGGCACTGATGGATCTGCTGTTAATTGAGCAAAAACATTGCAAGCTGACAATTCTTTTGATTACTGATGACCAAAAAAAAAAACATTACACTTGGCACAGGCTGAACGGTTATACTGACTCTGTGCAGTTCAGATGTACATGATCACAGGTGGCCAGCACCTGCCGTATCCTACAGGGGCACAAAAAGCTGATCTTAATCATCTAATTTGCTGCTTGAGGTGTTGTGCAGATTTTGCAGAGAGGCACTATGCAACCATGTTGCCTGGACCATCAGAGGTGGTGCCTTGGATCAAAACAAGCCATGGACTCAACAGCAGGGCATTGCTGCAGCCTGCAGTGCAAATGGGCCCCCTGTATTAATCACATCTTATTGCTATGGTTATCTACATGCAGAGGCTTGGGCCCTTTCCAGGGCTGTCTAATTGAAAGCATGAAACAGATAAAGTAGGATTTTAATTAACTGGGAGGTGGCCCAGCACAAAGCCTCAAATTTCTCTTAGCAACCAGCTCCTCCTTAGCTTCTGCTAAACACTAGCAGGGTGGATTTTACCCATATGCCTCCTTTAACCTTTTGAAAAGCTGCCGTTGATCAGTCTGTGTGTGGGTGGATTTAGAATGGAACAATGGTTTAACACATCATCTCATAGTATATTCACGTAATCTCTGAGCACTCAAATCTAATTGTTCTTGCCAACCCACAACAAAAGTGAGTGTAAATAACAGTTCTATAGAATGGGAGCTTTTTATATACCTGCGTCACTCAACATTGAAGATGTGAAGGGAGGCAACATGTGGGGATACGGGTCTCTGTGGGGCCGTGGAGGACAGGCCCCTGTCATTGACAACCAGATTGGGGCTCTTAATTTAGAGGACCTTGCATTTCCTCTCCGTCACAATAATGCCTTATGTGCAGCACTTCCTGTTTCTCAGGCCTGGGAGGAAGGAACAGGGCGCTTGTCACACGGTAGTCACCGCTTCCTCCCTCCTCCCTCCCTCTCCCTGCTCCCAAACTTCAGACAGTGTTGTGTCCTTCAGAGGGAAAGATGACTGCACCTTTAGCATCACAGCAGGAAGCTGCGGTTATTTTTAGATATAAGTCGGAAAGGTAGCGTACAGACATAAACACAAACTTTAGGATGTCCAGCTGTGTTGATTTAGCATCCGAAAATGGAGGTTCGACTGTGTAAGACATCCAGTCTTTCACAGTTGATTGTTTTGACTGAGCAATGGGAACCAGGCCTCCTGTTTGCATGACGTGTAATTGAAATAGGTCACCCATAAACAACAATTATCGCTTCATATTTTTTTTCCTCATTCACAGTTTTAAGTTGATGCTAAAGAAATGCTTTAAAAATGCCGGTTCAGTGTAAATTCCGGTTCATTATTCTGCCACAAAGTATCATCAATGAGCACAAGCATGTCAGTGGAATTGTGTGACAAAGCCACCCAGACACGTGCCAGACTGCATTATTGATCACCTGGGCTTGTGACACCCTTGTGACAGCACCCAAAACAAAAGTATTGTGTCTTCCTACCCCACCACCTTATTTACTTTCCGCCATATTGCTGTCATGCTGCAGCAGCTCCAGTTACTAAAAACACCAAAGCGACAAGGTATTCAGAATAGGTCAGTGCTCCTAGGCAACCATTCGTCCTCTCCATGAGTGTTAGGCTACAGATCCGTTCATAATTAATAGGCTTTCATTAATTATTAAAAATGGAGGGATAATTTATCCAAAAACCACCCCGTTTAAATGGAACCTGCTTAGAATTGCTGGGTTGTTAGCGGGTTTACCTAAGCACATCATTAAAATTTATTGTTGGGCTTGCTGACTAAGTGCACGTGCAGATCGCGGTACATTTCACTATTCATGCTGAAGGCAGGGAAAAGCTGAAGCTGTGGGCTCGGATTAAACGGACCGTTAATAACCACTTTGTTTGTGAGCCCGTCGAATTTGTGCACGGTTGTTACTTTTTTTGCATATCGCACACACGACCCGAGTCCTGCCACATTAACATTTCTCTGCTAATTACCAGCCTTATTTCAACTGGGAGCAGGTCTAGCCTTAGGTGGCAGATTTGGCTAGAAGTGAGCTGTTTGATTGGCTTGTTGAAGGAAACCGATCTGCTGGTCTTACCTGAGTAGTGTTGTACAAAGAGGCAGTAGGGCTGATAGGCAGTATTCAGCAGTACAGAACTGTGGCACAACAAATTAGACGCATGTCAACAAAATAATCTCAATTTCATTATTCATGTAACCACATGTAATCCCTTTGTATTTATGGGGTGGGAGATATATAATCAGATATCAAGTTCCACTGTGACACTGAACTATATCCCTGCAGCCAATCTTCCATCTGTTAGGAAAAACCTATTGTTAAATCCTGCCCAACTGCCCCCACCTCCCCTTTCTTTCTCTCACGTTACAAAATGACCCTCTTTTGCTCTCCCTTGGTCATATTAAAGCGGAGAATGAATATTTAACGTGAGAATGGCTGACCTATCCAGATGGCCTCTCAAGTACAGCAAAAATAAGAACAAAACACGACATCAATATTTCAGCCAGCCTTACTAACGGCATGTACGTATCCCAGCAGTCAGGAAACTCAACTCAGGAAGTCCCTTCCAAATGCACATATTTACTTACGCACACTCGCATAAACAGATGCAGGCACACTGTATGCGTCTTTATTAACTGCTGTGCCATGTTTACTCAGGCAGCGTGAAGCACTGGGACCTAGCGGGCCCCCTCCAAAGGAATCAGCCATATTGTGACCTTCAGCTGGATCAGACAAGCGCAGACAGGGGATGAGTGACAAGTGAGGGAGCAGATGAAGAATGTGTTTAATGCAGAGATAGCTGCTTTAGGAATTTCAGTCTTCAGCTGCTCTGGCATGAATAAAATAATGAACACTCAGTCGTTTCCTCTTGTGTGTGTGTGTGAGAGAGAGAGAGAGAGAGAAAGGGGGGGAGAAAGAGAGAAGATGCCCCGATCTCTCTGCAGAGACGTTTGTTAGAGGCTGACGATTTAACCAGAGACAGCGCTTATCGCGTCAGAATAGCAGCAAAGTTTTTTTTCCATCGTTTCGGGCATCAGTTAACCGACCGCAGAGCTGCTAGCCTGCCGTAGTTCTGCAGTCTGAGTGACAGCATGATAACTCAGGAGAGATAATGAAAACAAGCAGGATATTAATGGTTTCTGCAACCAGCATGGACACGTGTCAGCGACAAGCAAGCAAATTAATGTTGTAAGCCCCCCATCAAGCATCTAATGTTTAGGAATAATGTTTTTTGGCTTTTTTTCCCCAAAATGCAGAGGATATTAATTGTTATTATAATAACTTTAGACACATCTAAAAATGATTGATCTCCTGGAACAAGGCAAAAACTGCGCTCCAGATTTTATCGCATCGTTGGCTTTGAGAGATTTTAAGGCTTTGCTTGATTGAGAAAGGCCACTGTTGGTCAAAGGAAAAGGTGTTTACTCACTAGAATTTCTGGTAATTAGTTATTAGAATTTTGGCATCACCCTCAGCTACAAATGTCTTTGATTGAAAAGATGGGAGATTAGCTTTTGGCAAGTTTGTCATAATTAAAGCCTGCATTGTATAAGTGTGTGTGCGTGCACAGATGAGAAGTAGTTGTAGCCACAGGGAGGGCCTGGAGGGAGATGGGGTGGGTGTGGGGGCTCCCTGTGGATGGCTGAATTAGTGCCCGCTGGTTTGGCCTGGCAGCTGCTCTCTGAGCCTGGCATGCTGACAGCCTGGCACTGTGGTGATGTGTTGTCAGGGCCAACCAGCAGACTGTTCTGGAGGCAGCCACACCAGGCGCACCAAACACAAAGTCTTGCACCATAGCAGGCTTTGTCTTCCAACCTGCTTGCCATACTTGCATTGCTTGTTATGGCAATATCATCGGATTAGTATGAGATTAAGTTGGGTAATTAAAAAGGGCAAATGACATTAATGTGTGCAGGGAAAATGTAAATGATGTCTTAAATCATATATGACATTTAGCTATGATGAAAAATGTGAACATGTATTGTACTTCAAGCAGGTTTTTGTTTCAAAACTGTCAATTGTCACATTCACTGTGCTGTGCTGTGCTTTGTGCCATGACTGGGTAAAGTAAGATGGCTGTATGATTCACTTAAGTGAACTTAAATTTAATTCAAAAAGATTGTCTTTGTCAAGAGGGCTCAACAAAAGCCCTAAATTGTAAATTAAATGTGATATGCTAAGTAATACCATCTGTTTCAACACCTGCTTCTCACTGCAACTACCTTGTCACACATATGCATCTTGAGGCATGGTGTGATGATGCAGAAAAAATATCTTGCTTTTTTTCCTTTTTGTTTGTGTAATTACCAGTATGTAAAGGACTCTTCTTGTGCTTAGCAAAAAAAAAAAAAATGGTTATCACCACAGAAGTGGGTACTCAAACTGCCATCATGTCTCTGCCGCAGGCTGCTATAAAGTCTTTACTAAGCCTTTGACCGTCTTTATGTAGAGGGTGTCACTCCTGGGATTGGTGCAGATTCTGGACCTGGACAGGCCTTACAGGGTCGGCTGGGCCATCTTGGCCCAGATGCAGCGGCTTCAGTCCAGGCACGGCACCGGGATATGTGTGCGGCCCAAGCACACCAGCTGCTATCTCTGTGTCACAGACAGCTGTATCTGAATATTCATAAAAAGTGCAGATTAATGTGTGTTTGTTTGGCCCCACATGGTGTCAAAGTGTGAAAGAGCTAAAGAAGTCATACGTGTAAGCATGACATCTACTGCTGCCTGTACACCCACGAGCAATGACTCTAACCTCTGTATGAAATAGAGGGATAGAGGTAAAAGTGATACAACAAAACATATTTAAGCTGGCTCATTAACAGTGGATATATTTGGGCCATTTCATATCTGGCATTGGGGGGGGGGGAAACCAGCTGCCCATCTTTCTAGCAGTGGCTACTCCTGTGGCTGTAATGCCTCAGCTCTTGCTTGGTCCAACGTCTCCTTTGGTGAATGCCATTCATCTTGCGCCAGTAGTAGACGAGGAGAAAAGACTCACTGACTCAAATATGCATGTTCAAAGCAATGGCCTCCATCCCAAGCAACCCTGGCCTTCTTTGAGTTGTATTTTGGAGGGAGATTCACTGGGTGTTTGGTCAAATAATCTGCTGGCTTACAGCAATGGAAGTGGTGAATGTGTATTAGGAGTGTTTTGAAACTGGCCTTCTATAAAATGAGCAGATGGTCTTTACTTCCCAGCCTGAATAAGTTGAGTGAACCAGTGGGCACACAGAGGGAGATTTGTGGGTAAACTGTTTTACCTCCCCTCTCTTTGTTGTTGTAATGGGGAAGGCAAAATGGTTGCTAACAATGGCTCGGCCTTAATGAGAGCAAAGTGTTTTGGTGCTGCTGGTATAATGAGGATAAAGTGGGGTAGCTAATTATTGCAACCATCTGAAGGTATCAGAGCCAGACGAGCCTACATTTGATTTTCAGCAAATGCTGTTAAATAACGTCCAGTGAATGATGGAACAGATGACGCCGCACATCGTTGAATGAGTATTACATCGAATGTAAGATATGTGAACCAAATCAATAAACACGCAGGAGGCAACACTGTGTGAGGGCTTTTTCAGTAAACAGAGATAAAAATGCCTATCTTATCACTACAATAAGCCATCTACAGTATGGTAATCCATCACAGTAAAATCCATAATTGGGTCTGTTACAGTGTATTTGCTCAGGCAAGTGTGTTATTGCTGTTATCTGCTGACCCTGAGGACTTGTTAGGCTGACACAAACCAGTAACACCAGCTGTAAAACCCGCAGGTCATGAATGTTTGGCTGTCACGTTTGTCTGATGGTTGTCTTTGGCTAATTTATGGAGGAATTCACTCCTCTACAGCTGGATCTCCTGGGTATCTTTTCGTTTTTAGTACACTCAATAAACAGCGACGCGTTTGAAATTTCAACGAACAAACGCTCACGCCAAAGAGTTGATCTCCGCCACTGGTTGATCACGCTAGTTTGAAAGTGTTGACCAGAAAACAAATATTTTTCTTTCAGTCGTTATGTAATTGCTCCATAAAGGATCTCTAATAATGAGCTGGATTATTACTGAATTTGCCTCCAAGGCATTATTGGATATTGGTTGATTACGAGTGCGAGTTATGTACTTGGACACACTGCGTGTTCTCCGCTCATCTGCTGAATCAAACTCAATGGTTGTAATTACACATGTGGAGTGGGTGCAACACATAAACGGCCATTTAATATATAAAAGGGGCACATCTAATTCAGCTAGTTTGGGATTCTAACAATTGTAGGGTGTATTCCTCTGATAAACCCACAAAAGCATCCCTTCGCTTGTGTCATTTTTGTCTTTGTGAAAACAGCTACCATGGATCTTGTATGTATGTATGTATGTATGTATGTATGTATGTATGGGATAGCAATGAGCAAGCCATCATTTTCCTTTTTTAAAACAAAATTAAAGAACTGGTTCAAGTTGACTTCATCCACAAGAAGTTAGCTATTTACTCTAGACTCTCTACTCTTTTTTTTTCATTCTCCCTTAAGTCGAAAAAATATTTTATGTTGCGTAAATAAAGATAAGGCCCACATGCTATTTCATCTTTTGAAATTTATGGTTGTGGAGTGTGGGTGTGACAGAGCTCACAGAACCCTAAAAGGAGACGTTTTTGCAGAGGCTTACAGTTTCCCATCAAGCCTGTGCCTTTGCTGTGCATGGCAGCAACGCCAGAGCTCCTTCCCGTCATTATGAAGACTTGAGAGGAAAAAGTGAAGTAAATGGTTTCCAGGTTTTTTGCGTTAATCTGAAGGGGGAGGGGTGACAGGAGGTGGGGGCTCGATCACAGGTATGGCTCCGTCAACTCTGAGGCTGGGCTGTGGGAAAATAGTAGGAACAAGTAGTGGGTCACGGCAACATGACATGCTACAGAACAGACTCTTTCCTGCTTTTTTTTTTTGTGCGTAAACATATATATATATATATGTATATATACCCCAAATACATATGCATGTAAAATGGATATGCAACATTTTCAAGATGTATGTTCACATTTTCAGCTTTTCAGCGCTAAGATTATCAGCCGTATATCACTCTGTCATACATTATTTTCAGCTTGTCACCCAGAGGCGGCCATTAGAACAATGCACATTGTGATGTCTGACAGTTAGAAACCCCTGCAATTCTGTGAGCTGCACCAGGGGATGACACCCATGTGGGGGGGAAATGGGTGTAGATTTGGAAGGGAAATGACACAACTTCCAAATTTAATTGTGTCACAGACAAAACTGCAGCAGGGGTCCTGAGTGTAACGTTTAAAAAGGCAATGTGGCATCATGTAATTTGTACTTTTAAAGTGCAGAGTTTGCTTTTTGAAACTACCTAAACAATACAAGAGGCACTTCTGTTCAAGACGCCACATAATCGCATCATAGGAGGAGATCATTTAATATGGTTTAGATTCTGTAAACCTAAACCTAGCGCAGTCAGCAGGTAAGGTCTGTCATCCAGCAGGATTCCCACACTGTCCCATGTCCAGACCAGAGCCTTATTGTCTGAGGAGGAGTCACGTTGTCTACAGTTGGGTCCCATTCTTTTTTGTGCCCTGATAGGTTTACCAGCAGCAGCATGGAATAAGGAGTCACTCTCTCCCATTGGACAAACAGGAACCAGCCTGAATGTGGCTCTGATGCTTATCTGTTTTTCCCATGACTACTGTCTGTGCCTTGGAAATTAAAGGCCACTAATGCTATTTCTGACAAGCCTTTAAGTCAGACTGTTTAAAGCCTTGAGATAGCGAAAATGGCCCTTTTACTGCATAATCAAGTTAAAATGAGGTTCGAAATTCTCATTTGCTTACTTTATCTGGATTGGACATCTGTAGTGCCTCATGTCTGGCCAGATCTGAGGCTTACCACAACTCACACACTTAAGATGTCCTGTTCTGTGTAACTTTTCTCCAACAGGCACACCTGAATCAAATGCAAAAAAAAAAAAAAGGGAGCTTCCAGTGTTATTCAGGATCACACAAACCGTTACTAGTTTTAATGCTGTCATCCTGCCATCTTCCCCTGTAGAATACTGGGTGCCATGGTAACGGTTTTTAAAGGAGATTGATGATGGGACAAAATAGACCTGGCAGGAGGGAGAGCAGGAGGAGGCCATCTTCTCTTCTGCCTTGGAGCACTGAGACCAACCTGGGACATATCAATTTTGATGGTAAGTTTGTCTGGATTGTCTCCATATTTTCTGGAGTAGAATCATGAGAGAGAGACTAAAATTAATGTTTGTGCTGGAGACCACTGCCCCATAAAGACCCTGTTGCCAAGACTATAACACACTTAAGAGATGCCACAAACACATAACGTCCAAGAAAAACAACAGTAAATCTAATGTAGATTAAAAAGTAGCCAAGATATACTGGATCCAAGATACAGTGTGTCAATTGTTCTGGTGATGAGCTTCAATTTGTAATGTTTTTCATGTCTCAGAGGCTTATTCTTTGCAGATAAGGAAATCAAGACATGCAGAGCTAAACAAATGCACACTCATTCCAAATGAGGCATGCAGTATTTGTTCCTGTACAAAACTGGAAGCACTTCTGTGATACATTGTGACATAATTTAAAGCAAACATGCTTAGGTTTGCATAAACAATCAAAGCAGGAGAACAATCCACTCTCTTATAAGGGAGGAACTTCCTTCTGATTTCCCCTACACTTGCAGGAATACTGTTATTTTACAGCGAAGGAAGTTGTTTTCATTCTGAATCATAGTCATTTTTCACGTTCTTGATGACTGCCAGAGTCACTTTTCCCTTGCTTTGCAACATTTCCTTATCAAAGCAATTGTGCAAAATGGTTTCTTATTTGGCTTTATATCAAAAGCTGTGTGGGGTTCTGTGTGTATCAAGACCTAATCTCAAGGTTGTGTGCTTAACTCAGCTGGTTCCCAGCGTATACTCCAGCCTGGCATGAGGTAGTGAGGAGCAACCCAGCTGCAAACTGGGCCTCATAGTGACCTGCCCCGGCTGTCCAGGGGGGGGTGACTGCAGGCATAGTTTGGTGTGGGGATGTGTGGAGGGGGTAAGGGGTTCCCATGTCACAGCTGAGGTCATGCTGATGTTGCGGGCATACTTTTCAGCATTTTTGCTACTCTGACAAGCCTCTTGACTCTTCAGAGACCTCTAATTCCTGGTCCCACTCTGCTCACTGTCAATCTTCACATCCCTGGGGGTCATTTCAATCCATGGGAACATTGGTCGTGACAGTAGGATTCCCAGAGGGGACGATATAGGGACGATCCTTGAGGAGGCCAGAGAGGCAGGGTTCTGTGGTTCAGAAGATCACTACTGTAGCACAACTGGTTAAGATTATGAAGAGCTGTTTTGTAAGAGGTCCTTGTCTAGGCTGTTTGACCAGGCCCCGAGCTCCTGCCGGAAGACCACAGGAGTAGAAGGATGCATTACCTCTCCCTAGAATAGGTCACTTGCTGTCGGACCTTGATGATATTAGTGAGACACTGAAGGCTGATTAAGGGCCAGGATGTGCGTGAGACATCCTCTGATGTTCAGGAATTCCCTCATTAAAGAGGGTCATGTTGATGGTCAATAGGAATTAGCTTGCGGAATAAACAGGGGTGGTTCCTTAGGCAGGTTCAAATAAACACACATTTAATTTACTCAACATGGAAATAGACCTTTCAAATATGTACATTATCTAATTTAGCCATTTCCTGTGGATTTGGACATGGGAACAACAATTTATCCAATTGCTCAATTTAACATAGATACCTTTATTAATAACCTCCAGAGTGTGAGCATATTTAGTGACTGTTGTACAATGAAAAGTAATTAGGTCATATTGTCCATATACGTCTACCTACCTCTCATTGCACATCAGCTTGTCACATAGAGTGATAAATATAGAAAACCTATGGAACTGAAATGGAGTCAAGCATTGAAAGGGAACCATTAAATGGGAAAATTCCCTCTACTTATCCCAAAGTTGATCACTCTGGATAATATTATTCTTAATAGCCTGAATTGTAGCAATTACAGAGACCATTAGCATAACTTTTCAATGTATGGTTCAGTGCTGGGGCCACATCAGGACCCTGATTTTGTTGTTGTTTTGTTCCCTTTCCTGGCTCTGCCCCTTCTCATGTCTGACAAATCGTTTCCAGCTAATTTACGATGGCCAAACTGTGGGAGAACAATACCCCGTGGATGTAACGCGGCGCAAGCTCTACCACATGTCCCACAGAGAAGAGCGAGGTGCTTGCAGGAAACACTTGCTGAGATAACAAGATAGTAAGGAAAGCAGGGCCACAGAAAGGCCACGAAGAGGACCGCAAAGAGGAGGGGGATGAGGGGCTATAGAGGAAAATGTCTATGATGAGGGGTTCACGCTAGGCTGACCACTTAAAAATCCAGTGTGTAAGATTTACGGGGAATTTAGGAGGGTCTAATTGCAGAAATGCAATATAATATTCATAATTGTGCTTTCATTAGTGTATAATCATGCAAAAATAAGAATCATTGTGTTTTTGTTACCTTAGAATGACCCGTTTATATCTAAAGAGGGAGTCAGGTCACTGTGTTTCTGCAGCAGCTCAAAAAGCACTGCCTCTTCTCCTTTCTTCCATTTTATAGCGAGTGGCATCCGGCGTGAAGATTCACACATCTACCATGTCCGTGAGTGTAAAGAGGGACTTGGACGCTTTTTGCTGCCTCTGTAGGGGAGGGAGGGGGAGGTATTTAATTGGGTGCAATTTGCAACTTCGCCACTAGATGTCACTAGATATTACACACTGAAATAAGTAATGCTGATGTGCAAATAGTGCATATGTGTCTTCAATCTGCCCAGCAGCTTGGCTTTGTTTTTAAGACGTTATCTGCAAACACATCTATGTTAAGGAGTCATTAAAGAATACTGTTATAAGTTATAAGATATGAGATATTAGGCCTGCATGATGTGAGCAAAATCTGCAATGTGCAATACCACTGCTCCATATTGAGATGACAATATAACTTGTGCGAAATAAACAAAATAACTTCGCAGTCAGCACCAAATTGACACAGATTAATCTGAGGGAAGGTGACGGCTGACTGATCTGAGAAGTCGTATGTTTATCACCATGTGTTTATCACACTTGTTCATATCAAAGTTAAAAAAAAAAAGGAATGAATATCTTCCCTTTTTTTTAAGTTACTCGGCTGATCAAGTCTCTTCTCCGAAAGCTTTGCCAGGACAAATCCACACCAACATGTTAGGGCAGCTGGTGTGCAACTCCTGCAACCAAGTAAAGAGCTACTTCCATATGTGTGATTATGTACACACATGCACACAAGCAAAAGACCATTTTCACTATGTCTCTCTGTCACACACACACACACACACACACACGCACACACACACACACACACACACACACACACACACACACACACACACACA
>JAPQRN010000120.1:4643-15621 GCA_037367275.1 Coranthus polyacanthus | reverse complement strand
AACAGCTGCAAACACAGACAACAAGGAGAGAATCACCTGTAATTCAGTATCCATGTTGAATTAACATGCTGGTCAGGGATGATGTCTTGTTTTCTTTCTTTCTATGTAGTGACTGATGGGACCAGGGGAGTGTCTGCCTCATTGTTTCTATATGTATCTATATCTATAGATATATAGATATAGATATAGATATATATATATATATGAGTATCGCGGATGCTAAGTGTAAATGCAGCAAAAAGCTGTACATTGTAAAACAAAAAATCTATTCTTGTGGACAGGGGCCTTAAACTGCTGATGCCACAACAGGGGGGAGAGTAAGACTTTTCATCAAAAAAAAAAAAAAGTTAAGCTTTGGCTACATTGAACATGTTCTTGTACTTTTGTACTTTTGTGATGCAGCCAAAAACAACGCAATCACAAAATGAAAGTTCATCTTTTTGTTTCACTTACGAAAACCATGAAAAACTTACATTGTGCAGTACATTCACTCCATCAAAATTGATGGAAATTTTGCATGCAATTACAATAGATACATAGATACATAAAATGAAAATATTAGGTCTAAATATTTTTAAGTGTATGGAATATTCTGACCTTGGAGAAGTCTCCATGTTATAAATGGTCACATACACATCTTGCAGATCTTAAATGCAGGCACAGTATGACGGAGTCCTAATCTGACCTCGAAAACAGCACCAATCAGAAATGCTGCCATGAGGACAAAGCTCTGCACTGTTGCGTTTTCCTCAGATGTTTTTAATGGCTAAAATACTGCTGCTTCTGTCCACAGGTTACATTTCTTAGTTTCCACGTCAACTCTTCTCCACCTTCAGTGGACACACCCCCAGTATTTCAGAGCAGACAATACTGCTTATTTGACACCTTATTTACATACTTGGGGACTTTTTTTCAGTGTTCAGATTTTTTTCGGCTGGGTTAATAACATAGCTTTCTGTGGTGTGGCAAACTCAGAACACATATTTATATCTGCCTTATGCAGGCTTTGATGAGTCCTCTGAACATGTTAATGTCACTAAACAGAATTTTCAGAGGAAATCAGCTGCTAGACAAACAAACACCAAACCTCTGGGTTAGACAGACTTATTTGGAAGAGAAAACTAAGGCAAACAGTGTAATTATGACTTAAACAGTTTGTTGTAAACACCCGTCACAGTTAATCATGGATGTTTATATTGTTGGAAGTGGATGCCAGACTTCAAGATGCCCATTATGTAAGGCACAGCTTGAAAGCAATATGAAATAAAATTCTCTATGTTTTGTGATAAATTATTCTATATTGTGGTGGTGCATTAGTTAACAACCAACCAAGATAGAAGTTTTCATCTCTACATGATATTTTTAATATAAGATCTTGGTCTAAACAACCACATAAAAGTGTTTTTATGATCATATTTATCTCACAATCACAGTCAAACCTATGCTTTTATGCAATGGTCTTTTGACAGAGCTCCCCAATAATTGCAATAAACATCACACAATGAAGTGAAAATTTAGAGTTAGTACGTAATGTTTTTATGTAATGGGTGGTTATACTTCTCTTCATTAAAACAAACAAAGAAAAAAAAACATGGAGGAAACATTGGGCTGACAACATAAAAGGCAAAAAGCAGACAGACAGACAGACTGAAGGACCTTAAAACACTGAAGAGTGAATCACTTCTTTTCACACAATTTAACATGGTTCCAGAAAACACTCCAGGTGAGCTGAACCGCACTGAAAACACACAAGCTGATCCCACCTGACTGGTAATATTCTACGCCCAGTTCCACATCAAACAGGAGCTGAAACTGTCAAATGAAGAGCTCAAGGTGGAGGTTCGTTGGCCTTGTTACGGCGAGGCAGGAATGTAATCTCTCCACCTTAATGCAAGCAGCGTGTCCAAGCAGAGACCGAGACAGAGCAGAGCAGCGGTGGTGGGAGGCCGGCGGGATAAAGGCATGCTGTGCTGGAGGATGCATTCACACAGAACAAAAGGGGGAGATCCCACGCCTCTCCCACCCTCAGCATCTCCAGCTCTGTCTGTCTCTGACTGCCTCTCATACATATACACACTCCTGCTGACAGCCAGCGGGAATAAAGACACAGACAGGAAGACATGACTGAATAACATCAACTCAGATACTTTCTGTCGGTGGGATTTTCTTCTTTCCTCTTCATTTTTTTCTATTCATACCAAGACCACGTCTCCAAGTCAATGCAGAAGTATGTTAAAGTGTAATACCACTGACGGCCACTACTGCTGCCTCAAAACAAGCCTGGCTCGAATAGATTTAAATTGAAATACTAAGTCAATAATCTTTTTCCAGGACTCATTCTGGTCTCATTTGTTTTATTTGGTCCATGAATGAGATTTTAGGCTGAAATGAAGGCTTTATCTCTATCGTGTTGGGTTTTGATTGACAGGTGTGATTGCCCATTCACTCGCTGACCAGATTGGACTTTCAGAGCTTCTGTTTATTGAATAAAACAATTTTTTTTTTATTTTTTTTTTGACAAACAGTTCACCTGTAGTTGTGGTTAAGAAGTTACTCTAACAAAACCATCAAATGACTTTGTTCCGCAAATGTTTGATAGATCTATGGTTTGTACATACATATAATTATAAAATATAGCTTATGAACCATGAGGTAACCACAGTTTCACTGTATAATACATTTTTGTGTATATTTGTGCTATGTTATATTGCTATATTATATATATATTGCGCTATAGTATAACAGCATAGACAGATAAGGGCATACATTGTAGGGATGTGCACTTCTATTACTCAGGCAGGTGCAATACACATATCGATGCATTGTCAATGATCCAACACAAGATAAATATATCAACTATCAATGTGAGTTCCAGGTACGATTCTTCCTTATTCCAGTGCAGTACATTCTGACACAATTTGATGCAACAAAGTGTCATTCAATGCAAAACGGTGCAAATATGATTGGATTTCTCTGGTTGTTGAGCAGACAGCAAATCATGAGTGAACTTAAAGAAGTGCCACTTTTACTTAACATATTTGTTTCTCATTTCTCTACTACAGTTTCTCTCAGTCAGTATTTCATTACTGCACGTCTAAAAGCCCTTTGACCCTTTAACAAACTTTTTTCACATGTCAAAGTCTGTGGCAAAAGATAAAATCAAACAAGTCCTGGGCCTCGCCTTAAACCAGCACTTCTGTCCTGCTCTGTCTCTGGTTAGACTTTTAGTTCAGAAGTTCCTCAGACATCAGAATTTCCAATTAGTAATTTTAAATGGAATGCCCCCTGATGTCAGATTTTCGATTCGGAAAGTCAGAGGAACTTCACCAACCCCAGCTTCAAAATTCATGACGACTGCTTTGTATATTAACAGGAAGTGAAAGGTGTTACTAATACTGTTAAGACCACTTCTGTCTTATTTGTGTCTCATTACTTCATATATTATAATATATGATATAATACTGGGTGTCCTGGCCTCTGTAAACAATCGATCAGTATTATCATTTTTCGATGGAGATTGCGGTAGCAAAGTTATCATGACCTATAGAGCCAAGATAGTACAGCAGGTTCTAAAAAACGCAATTTATGCTCCAAGGCAGGTTGATTTCTTGCACTTCTATAACATGATCCACAAAAGAGTTACTTTACCATGTTAAAAATGAAATAAATAAATAAACAGGAGTAAGACTTGAAACACAGGGTGTGTACAGCGTGAGACAACACTTGGAAAACACAAACTTAACAGCAAATCTAAAATGCAGAAACTGGTGAACGATCAGCCCTTAGTGCGGACCAGAAGGGAAGCACAGGCAGTAGTTACTGTAAATCAGTGTGGTGTGTTTCTGGTGGCTGCTGGGCTTTATTGCGTCTCGCCTGTGTAGGTCCATCCATTAGTTCTGGATCACCATCAGACTGTGGCAGCCCACATCGAAGCCCCAAATCCCTGTTTTTGTTGTTTTTTCCCTCCAGGTGTGATACCAACCCCTCCTCCTACTCTTCCTCTTCCTTTCTGCAACACATGACTCACACTTCTATCCTGACAAGCCGCACGCTGACAAATAATGTCTCTCTCTGTAATTATCAACAATTATCTTCAGTTTGTGTGCATAATGTTGAATACAGCTGCCCCTGGGGTCAGTCCTCCAGCCTGCCTGCAGTTGGTACACTCACTCTCTCACTCACTCACATGCACACATCCAGGAGGGAACATGGATGAGTAGTCAAAATTCAAGAGTGTGACCTGGTTAATTGTTGCTGACACACACTGCAAGATGCTTCCACGGTGCATGACCAACACACTGGCTGCGGGACAAAACACAACAGCGCCTCACATATTCAGTGAAGCAGATGAAATGTTCCACAGGATGGCAGAGTAAACAGAAAAACACAAGTATGAACCCTGGAGTGGGCACTTTGTCCTGCGCTGCCTATGCCCATCATCTGTCTTGACCAGCCACCTACCACCGCCGTGCACCAGAAAAACTTTCTAAACCGGGAAAAAAATGTTTCTCATAATGTTGGCAAACTAAGAATTAAAGCCTCTTCTTCTATGTGTTTGTCAGTTACAGCGTCACACAAGGATAAAGGAGTCAGCAAAAAGCATGTGATGTAAATGAAAGTGTAACTAATGAACAAGAAATGGTCTCGTCTGAAACGTCGGCAACAGGAGATAGCTGTCTGTGTGTGAGGGGCTGATGCTGACAGAAGTGGGAGTGAATGTGGAAAAAAGTGTGACATGAAAAGAGAATGAAAAAAAGGGCAGAAGAAGAACGAGACAGAGAGCATTTGGCTGGCACCAGTGGGTGCACATATTGCACATACACATTTTAGGAACACAGGACCAGACTTCTGAAGAAAGGTTTGGGTTTTTGGATCCAAGAGGTCCTAAATGACTTTGGTACGGGATCTGCTTTCGGAGAGTAAATGATCCCAACTTTCTGTGCTTTTAGTTTTATGAATACATTAGATGTTGTGGTCACATCTGTGTGTGGAAAACAGCAGGTGCAACAGCATTATATTAGATTAAAAAAAAAATCAAATGACACTTGGCAAGTAAAATTTAAATGTCCATTTTCTACTTTTGAAATGAAATTTTAATTTGATGTACTGGTGGTACTTTTCAACATATCCAGTAGATTGATTGCCAGTAGGCGTGTTTCCAGTCAGCTGTTTTAGTCACATTTTCAATTTTTTGTTAAAAAACCTGTGGGAAGACAGAAAATTTGAAAAAACCTTGATGTATCACAATAAGCTTTTTACCCTTGGGAGAGTTAGTGTATGGATAAAAGGTCAACATGAATAAGTGCAATGGAAACAGATTAAGTAGAGTGATTATGTGTGGATCAATAAGGAGACCGTGATATTCACTGAATTATTACAAGAAAGGAACAGAAATGTCATATTAGATGGAAAACACCAATGAAACACCGCTATGTATGAAGAGCTGCAGAAAGAAGTGTTAGACAAAGGCTTTGAGAAACTGTGGAAGAGTTTTTCAATATTAGTATGTCCAAAATCTATAACACACAAAAGGAACCCCTAAATCTGCAGATCTTAAGGAAAAAGGCAACGTTTCTGCAGTTTTCATTGTTATCAGTAATTTATTAATAGGACGTACAAAAGTATGCTGATTCCATGTATTTTTAATGGAGATAACTTAACAAGTATAGACTAAATCCGTGGGGAAATTATAGTTTCTGTTTACATCCAGCCTTTTGGACTGAACGTGATAGAATAGAAACAGGACAGAAAATAATAACAGGAGTGATGATTCCACTTTTTGCTTTGTACTGATGCATACAGTGCTCTAGCGCTACTAATCCCCCAGATACACTGAACACATAACATATGCAGAGCGGATGCTGCAACATTACGCTTCTGTTACAGTCAATAGAAACATGCTGTGGAGAGCCATGTTGCAAACATAAATATAGATCGTTCTTCTATTTATGTATTTTTTTAGGTGAGGTGTGCACAGCCATTTTATGCACAAACAGGTCTTAAATATCCATCCATCTATACGCAGAGCAGTTCTGTTGTTCAGAAGAGTTGGTGTCACCTCTAATAAGCAGAGAAAACACTGACTATCGAAATGTAGTTCAGTCAGTTCACACTGCTGCAACCTTTACATGCACCAATATATCTGTAGTCTGAAGTGGGTTTTGGATGTGTCCATGCATCTCTAGAACAAGGTATGTCTGCCAATGGGTAGCTCAGTCAGCCGGTCCTTTCATCGGTCAGTTCTGATTCTGTTCAAAATCAATTTTGTTGGGTATTTCAAGTCAGATCAATGTGAAATGTGTTAAGTAAGTAGTTTTAAGCTGTGTTAAATGAAAAGTGGATTCATCATTGAACTTATGTTCTTATCTAATTCAGCTACTGATACATCGACACTAAAACAGATGAAAGAAATTGATTGGCTTCATGGCAGTTGGGTTTTGAAAGTTTAGTCATTGCTTCCTGTCACCTGTGTCCTGATGAGTTGACAAAAGAAACTGAACCTGACTGAATGACAATGATCAAAGTAAATAAAAGAAAAAATGAGCAAACACGGGTCATTTTAACTCCCACTCTTCATATTTGCTAGTACTAGCTTGCGGTTGCTTAGTAACGTTATCCCTTACACAGCCTGCTGTGGTCTGTGCCCACATTACACAAACTCAGGATCACAGCGCTGTGCTGGGTCTTAAAGCTCAAGACATGATACAATCCTAAAACTAAAAAGCTAAAACAACCATTTTGTTTTGTCTTTGACTCATCTACACCGTAGATGTGCAACAGGTGTGGCCAGTTTTAAAGATAGATGAAGAGTCCACATACGTAACATGTTCAGTGTAGCCAAAGGATAAGGCTCAGAATGTCCAGTCAATATGGCCCTTATCTCTGAAACACCATTTTTAGATTCCTCCACGCATCTCTGTAAGGTTCGTTCGTTGGACCTTTGCGATGTCTCAGGAACAGCTTGATAGAATTACTTCAAATTTGGCAAAATTTTTCACTTGGACTTGACTTGAACTGAAAGAATTTGGTGGCCAAAGGTCAAAGGTCATGGTTGCTGTCACCTCACAAAACACGTTCTTGACTACACCTCAAGAATTTATACACCAGTTAAGAAGAAGAAGAAAATTCACATAAATATGAAATAGATATGATGAAGTGATGACATATGAATATGAATGCAATATCTCAGCAACGTCTTGAGGGAATTTTTCAAAGGAAGTTTTCTCAAGGATGAACTGAAAATATTTTGGTCTAAAAGTCAAGGTCGCTATGACCTCACAAAACACGTTTTGGCCATAACTCAAGATTTCAAATTATGATGCATGACTCTGATTGACAATAACAGTTCTTGTGTCATACAAAACATTTATTGGCAAACAATGCAAATAAATGCCATGTCTTAGTAGCCCACATGAACACATGCCTATTCATATGGACTATCATTTTATTCTTAGCTCTGCTCAGGTTTCTGGGAATAGATGTTTGTTTGTCTGGTACTAATGCTGACCTGAAAACTAACTGACACACTTCTGTATGAGCAAATGAGACAGCTGCTGAGGCAAATTCAACAGAGCTCATTATTTTTAATTAGCTCCACCCTTTTGGTCTCATTACAACCGCTGGACTTTGGGCCAGCACACATATTGTATTGAGCTTCAACAAATCCTCTCATTTAAAATGTCATTCCCAACTCCATCAGTGCAGTGTTTTCAACTCAGTGTGCATAACCGACGGGTCAGGAGGCTGAGCTCAGAGGGAGTCTGTTCTGGTGTGTTTCAGACAGGTACTGCAGCTTAATAACAACCTCATCTCCGGCTTGTCTTCACATCACTGCATTTTAGCTTGAACTCAGGAGAATTGTCACGCCATCTTCTACAGGCGCACGGACGTTCATGATACAGCAGTGAATTTCAAAAAAACACTTTAATTGCTTCATTTAATGTTCTGGAAACCTGAAGTCCATTTGAATGCCAGCGAAGACATTTTACAGAGACAGCTGAATACCGGCTCACAATACAACAACCAACAGCTGGGAAATGGCAACAGCATCAAACAGTCCCTCAAAGCAGCCTGTCCACCTAAAACGTCTGACACAAGCAGTGCCAGGAGGGGAGGATTCAGCTCCACACAGCTGATACAGGCAGGCAGCCAACAGCTCATCGCCTGCGTATTAACAGGCTGTCCAAGCCGACACATCTTAAGCTGCTAATATCAAGACTGTTTTCCTGTTCTGCACTGTAGCTTCGTCTCTAAAATGATATGTCAGTGGAGAAACACACAGTCAGGCTGTTATGTTTAAAGTTTACTTTGGTGTGGAATGCTTTCAGCTTTTGACTCGGAGCTGAGGAGCACGCAGCCAATTTAGTTTTAGTGCTGCTTTTATCCCATTCTGGAGTAGAGGAAAAAATCTCTGTGGCTTGTTTGTATTTCTTTAAACCAATCACAATTGTCTTGGGAAGCAGTAAGCCAAGGATGCAACGATTTGCAAAGATTGCTGGTTGGAAGGGACATTTGCTTGTGGGGAGGTAAGCCCTGGCATTAAAATGGCTGAATCTGCAGAAAGGAGCCAAATAGACCTGCCTTATTTCATGATCCGAATCTGTGTCAAAACTTTCAATTAGCATAGAGGAACATGCAGATACCAAAAGTGGCGGAGAGGACAGGCTAAAACAGTTAGTCATTGGCAGGGTTCTTCAGACAGACCCCTCCCTGTGAGAAAACTACCTTTGATTTACCTTTGAGTTCGACTGGCTTAAAGCCCCTCAGTAGCCTGAAACACAAATTTGAATCATAGACTCGATTGCCTACATAGGGTACCCCTTGAGGGTCATTTTCCAGTGTGCGGGGTAGTCAGAAACACAACAACACAATGCTGCGGTTACAGTTTGGTTATAAAATAGCTTGGTTTGGGCATATAAACAACTTGGTTAGGGTTAGAAAAAGGGTCAGATTAGGGGAATAAAAAAAAGGTTGAAGGTCTAAAATGAGAACGATAAAGAGGAACAGATGCAAAAAATATACCCTGGTCTCCTGTATGTAAGTCTACAAACTTTGGTGTTAAACCATAGCCACCTCCTACTAAGGTTATTGCCACTTAACAGTGTCACTCGGCCCATATTGTCAATTTCTGACGTCTAAGAACTTACATTGACTTCTATCGGGTACCCTATGTTAAAAATTTAATTTTGGCTCGTAATTCACAGCAGTAACTCAGCCATACCTGTTTTACTGGAACAAAGTTGCTGCTTTAAAGGTTATGGAGTGCAAAAACACATTCTGATATTGTGAGAACAGTAAATTTAAAGAGCAGTCTTGCAATTGTTTTCCCTCTTGAGGCAAACAAAATACAAAATCAATGTTGAGTTTCCTTTCACCGTGATTTAAAGTGAACTCTGGGTAATCTATGGAAGAGGAGGCGGTGGAGACTGCCAGAGTGTGTTCCTGCTGCAATGTGTGGATGTGCTGCTCTGTACTTTGTGTCTCTGTTTTGTGCAGCAGAGGCAGTAAGGCCGAGAATACGTCTTAATCCTCATGAGTGGAGCGTTGAAATGAACAATATAATGGCATTTAATGCCTATGTAGTCAACGCTTCCATGGCTAACTGTGCCTGCTAGTCACACAAACACACACAGTTTTTCATTATACCGATGACTTATTTGACAGTGGAGAGCCACACATAAATTACAGCCAGAGTGAGAGTGTTTATGGGGGAGCAGTGTATGCTCCAGACAATTTATGCCTCTTTGAATTTCTCTTGTTTGCTGCTGATACAAACTGCATTCACCTCCTCCTCAAGAGAAAAAGCATTTTAAGGGACTTAAATTGACTGGCCAACTGATGGAGAAGAAATATCCATCCTGATTAATATTTGATGGTGTTTAATTGCCCTCATTACCTTCAGATTACCCTGCATCCTGTCAATAGCTCTTTACAAGGTAATTAATCCCTCTCTTTTACAATAAGAAGTCACAATCTGGGGCATTAACACTCCCCTTGAACGTCCCGTGAAGCATCTACAACAAAAGCGAAGTCAACAAACAGTAAACAGACTAAAGTGGGTCAGCTGCTTTGCACAGTTCATGGTCCACAAAAGACAGGATCCCTGTGGAGGATTGTATTCATCTTAGAATCATCTAGAAAAACCTCCCACTGGTTTACTGAGAATGCCAAGAGAGCACTTTCTGTCTTTTCTCATTGCAGTTTATTGAAATGAGGCCTTGTGAAGTATACTGTGGTTGCTATGCATTAAAACTTATACAAACCTTAACTTATAGCGCTAAAAATAACTATCTCCTTAACTGTATTTGGTTAGTTGAAAGGCTCACACACAGTATCTTTTATTTATAGTGCCATGTTCAAATGTTGAACTGTTGTCATTACTGAGCTAATGACTGCAATACGTGCCAGTCACTGTGATGATATGAAATTCCACAAGGCTTTATCCTTAATGGTTCAAAGCCCCACATCAGCACTTTGATCAGGACTGGATAGTTTACCATCATGTTTCAATGGACTGTCTCTGAGAGAGAACAGCAGTGGCTGAGAGCAGCACAGTGGATTGTTAACAGCAGTAAGTCTGCAATCCCCATCAGCATCACCATCATCACCATCATCATCATCATCATCATCACTGCCACCGTGACTGCTATACTGATCTCTGTCCACCATGCTGTACTCACCTCTGTTTCCCAAATGAATACTGCTGTACTGGTCTTTACCTGTATGTCCTCTTGTACGGCTTAGTGTGGAGTGTCATGGTTAAAGAACAGATAGAAGTGTTGCAGGTTCAAATCCTAAACTGCACTGTCCCGTATTTCCTCAAACAATGAACACCAAAGTATACACTGTGAAAAGTGAGACTAAGGCCACATCCACATCAATGCGTTTTCATTTTAAAACAGTGATTTAAAATGAAAACAATCTCTGTCCAGGCTATTGTTTGGACAAAGTTTCAGAAATAATCTTCAGATATTCTAAC
>JAPQRN010000119.1:0-20313 GCA_037367275.1 Coranthus polyacanthus | reverse complement strand
AAATGAATCCAGGATATCCTTTCTACCATCTTTACTGCAGTGGGTGTGGTGAGCAGTACCTGAGAGGGACCTTCCCACCTTGGACTGGACCAGTTCTTTCTTTTGATGACTTTGATCAGGATCCAGTCTCCAGGTTTCACTGCTCCAACTGCTCCGTCCACTGGTTTTCCTGGTTCTCCTAAAAGAGAATTAGCATAAGAGACCTATTTGCTTGTTAGTATCTTTCTATGTGGACAGTTCAATTGAGGCATTGTCTACCATACATTAGTTCAAAGGGTGCTAGTCTTGTTGCAACTAGTGTTGCAAGTACGCCCGTTAAGAACTACCCACTTGTCCTGTTTCTCCTATGGTTTTTAATTCAATCATATTAAATTGTGACATCAATTTTGAGTTATTTCTAGGTTTTGGACACAGAATAGTTTCCTTGTTTGAGTGTGTGGCGTTAATGTTTAGTCGAATGGTTTTGATTTTTTCACTGAAGAAGTTGGCAAATTCATTGCATTTCTCTGTGCAGAGAAGTTCTGAGTTTATCTGTTTAGGAGGGTTTGTAAGTTTATCAACTATAGCAAATATATTATATATTAACGGTGTTAGGAATGATGTTATTTCAGCATAAATTGAAATCCAGTTTCGACAAAAGTTAGTAATGCTGAGAAAAAACCTCATTTGTCTTTTTGTCTTAGGTTTTGGTGTCTGCAGGATAGCATTTCTGTTCTTATTCAAATGTTTTCCTTGGGATAGATTGTAACCAAAATATTTAACAGTAGTCTGCCACTGCTGCAGCTTATCTTTGCTAGCTCAATGTCCTTGATCAGCCAAGAGAGTAAGCATGGGGGTACTCCCAGTCTTTTAATTCACGTCCGGTCTTGACACCCAAACCACAGTGTTGTTTGTGTGGCAAACAACACTGCAGGGCATCACTACATGACATTTTTAAGTAAAAACAGTAAGGCGCAATCATTAAAATAAACTTTTGCAACTTAAGGAGTGTTCTCTCAAGCCAGACTATATGCTTTATAAGCATATAAAAAGAAAGAAAAGCTTATTTTCTCAAAATGAGTTTCTAAATTGTAAACAATGATGTTCTTTTATAGTGTTAGGTTCCCAGATTGCTAAAACAAGTAACAAAAACATGTCACTTGAGCATGGATTATCTATTTAAAGATTTAGTGTTTTTTGCAGAGTTTTGCAAACACAGCAGGGCAGATTTGGACATGCCTCTCTGTCACTTTTGTCAGGGGATCCATTATGGTGATGACCTTGTCCCTGGTATATCAAATCTTGTCCTCACTTCACCTTCGATAGAGGTGGTGAGGAAGCTCGGCAAAACATCTCCATCTCTCTATGTTTTTTCAGGGACATCCTATGGTCTTGTTGTCTTTTCCTCCATGCTCTTCTGACATGTCTTTGCTCTCTGATTGATAAGTAATTTATGGATTTCAGCTTTCCTTCTTCCTTCCATGTCTTATTTATTTATTTATATTCTTTCCCTTTCCTTTTTTAAATACTCTTGGTATTTCATTGGGTCATTCTTTACTCTTTGTCTATACTCTCTCAGTCTCTCTGCTCGACTTTTTTGCCATTTTGGTGTTATCTCTCCCTAAACATAAAATAAAATAAAATCTAAATCAGAGTGATCTATTTATGAGACATGTATAGATGTATTATATTATGTAAGACTTACTTTAATCAAAAATGAACATCATATTGTCACTACCACATATGAAAAGGTTTCGGTAGTGACTGTTTCGGTAGTGATGTTTTATGTTAGTTTTTAGCATAACTCAACAATGCTTGGCACAACATGGCTACCAAAAACAGTTTTGAAGAGATAAACAGAGATAGAGAGATAAAAAACACTCATTAAGCATTAAAATCATAAGTGCTTAGTTCTTTGCAGAAATTATTTGTTTGGTAGTGACAGTCCTTAAAACCACACACTGATTTTTAGATTTTGGAAGGCATGTACTTAAAAATGTTGTAAACTAACTACTCACCATGTGACCATGGATGAACAGGAAGGTAATGTCTCTTCTTGGTAAAATTTCTGAGGGTGTGGCTAAAACCAAGCCCTGCCTACATGCTGAAAATCTTTGTGTTTCGGTAGTGACATGAAAACTTGGGACAGGATTTTTTGCATAACAAATTGTAATTTAAAAAAAAAACTACAAAATCAATCTAAAATTCCAACTACCTTTTAATAGAAATCAAAAAGATCTATTAAAATAAAATATTTAGGAAAATGTCAAAAATCACTTAAATGTTATTTTCATGAATTGAAATTTAGGAGTCAGAAGTTGGGACAGCCACCTCCCAATAGAAAGTAATATATAAAAGATCTTTTTTTTTTGTATTAAATGTAATGGTATCTCAATTTATGTCTTGTGATAAAATAGATCATAACATGATATTAGTATGTATGTAAGGTCTGAACACTTTATTGTTTTTTTAAATATGATTTTCATTGTGGGACAGCAATTTGAACCAATTCAGTAGAATGGCCCATATACAAACAGAGATCGAATCACACCAAATATACTAAGTCACACCAGACTGCAGAAGGACACGGTTTGTTGGAAGCAGAGAGAGGCAAGACCAGCGATGTCATCAGGTGATGTCCTTTTAAATTGTCATCTGTCATCTACCACTGAAAGAGAGAGCAAGTTAACTGCACCTCCCTCAGGTGGGGAGGAAGAAACACAAATATACAAAAAAATACACAAGAAAAGTACACAGTATGACCTTGGGGTCATAACACGTCGATAGTAATGCCATCGATTTTCATTCATTTGTCCATGCCATTTCACTGTGGGTGCATATGGCATCAAAACGTTCTCCAGCTTTTCTGCAGACATAAACACGATGATGCTGACTGAAGAGTTCAAAGTTGGACTCTGTCCGTCCAGAGTACCTTCTTATAGTTGTCAACAGTCCAGTGTTTGTGTTCCCTGGCAAATCTGAAGTGTTTCTGGATGTTTGCAGGCCTCAATAATGGCTTCTCAGCAGCTATTCTTCCCTTTAAACCTTGTTCCATCAGTCGTGTGCTTTGTCAGACTCTGATCTAGAAGCATTCATCTCTGCCTGAAGATTGGCAGTGGTCTTCCTTCTGTCTCTAGTACTTCAAATCTTGAGGTGTCTGACATCTGCTTCAGTTAACTTTTGTTTCCTGCCTCTTCCTTGGCACATTTTGCAAATACCAATCTTGGCAAATGACTCCAAAGCATACTTGGCATGACTGTGAGAACTGTGTATGTCTTTCCCTATTTGTCTCAGAGACCATCCAGCATCAAGAAGTGCTTTAATGCAGACTCAGAGCTCTCACCGTTTTACCATTTTGAACAGGAATGAGGAATTTCAAACTGAATTCACCTTTTTATACCCATATTTATGTATGTCACTTTCTAGGGCATGAACGCACCAGAAAATGGTGAACTGTAGATTTCCCTTGAATCAGGAGAAGCGCTCTCACCTTGCTGTCATTGTTATATCTTACACAATACAAAGAATAAATTAACAGGTGTATGTTCTCACTGAGTTTAAAGAATAGTAAATGATATTCCTGCCTCAATATTCCCATGCTGTGTGTCATAGCATTATGCCAAAACATTTGAAAAATGTCATGTTTCCATTGTTGGCAATCAGCGTCGGAGCAGGTAAATACTGGTGACTACTGCAGGCTCATTTGATCCGAGAATGAATGCAGATGGGTTCAGATTGTACCCTTTCACACTGAAGATAAAAGAAAGATATTAGCGGGGTTTTGGTCCAGTGTGAATTGAGTTTTACATAAGGTTTTTTTGGAGCAGAGATTAACAAGATGACTGTGTGTTGATCAGAGCGACTTGAAGCAGCAGATATGACTATCTTTAACTTTTTTTTTCCAGCTAGCATATAATGCAAGAGGATATAGCAATCAGCATGTCTGTCTGTCTGTCTGTCTGTCTGTCTGTCAACATTTTGTTTCCAGAACAGAAAGCCACAAACCATTCAATATTTTCGACCAAACTTGCTACAATTTATCAGTTATGTGTTGGAGTGGCGCTTTTTGCTAATCTGTCAGCTGTCCATCCTTCATATATTGTTGACTGATTCAAGGTGCCATTTTCTGAAACTCCTCTTTCAATGGGCAAAGTCAGTGAAACTAAGCTAACATCAATAACACGTACCACTTGTCTATTATATGGGGATGGGGGATATGCCATCCTTCAATGACTCTTGTTTAAGCTGGCTATAAATTACAATGAGGCTAGAAAACTTTTTTCCTCCAAGCCAAGGACAAGATAACAGTTTGTCTCCTTTACACATTTTATGTAACTACATTTTGAACACTGGCTTTACTGGAAACTGAGAAAACAAACTGATCTGAATAAAATGGGGCAGAACTTGTAAAAATGTGTTTAAAAAGAGGATGTGGTAATCTGTTAAAATGCATGTCCACATTTAACGCTTTTCAGTCTTTTATTTCAGAAAATACTTCACAGAATTAAACCTCATAAATAATTCTTTCTGCCCATGAAAGTTCAGGCTGGTTACTGCCAAGTCATGGTGAGACCTTGGCTTCATGTACTCTGTGTTTTAAATGATAAATGCAGTACACTTCCAATACGCATTTCACATTCATAAAAGCAGAATGAAGTCAGTAATGTTTTCAGTAAATTAACAGGTAAACGTGTTTACATTTTACATATGTACAGTATTCTCACATTTATAAAATATCATTCTGCTGAGATGTATTTCAACACACTGTACTCAAGGTGACTCTGTCCAAAATGTTTGTCTGTGAGATAAAGAGGAAGACAAAAAGAGAGAACAGAGAGGAGGAATAGAGAGGAAGAGAGAGAAAGAGAGAGAAAGAGAGAGACAGCGAGGGTGTGCATGCGGCAAAACATACTGTAGGTCAGACTGAAGTCATTCAAGCTTGAACAAAACTGGGATTATTCAGAAGGATTCTTCCAAATTTAGTTGAAGGGGAGAGTGGAACGTCCAGTCCTTGACATCAGCCATAAAGTCATGTCATGTCAAGTCATGCACTAACTTAGGCCGTGACTGACTCTCTTTCTTCTACTCTTAAACAGATTTTTTTTTCTCTCTGAGTCAGATTGATAGATCAGTTATTACTTTTTGTATCATGAAGTTATATAAGTTATGTAGAAGTACATGTTAACAGTTGTATTTTAAAACCAAATATTTACATTTAATCAGAATGGAATATAATATTCAGACTTTTTCATTTTCATGAGTAATTATCATCTTTTCTCCGTTTTATAGCCTTAAGGTGTTTTACTGCAACTACTATTTTTAGCATGGACCACAATTATTATCCCCTAAACCAAAAAGCCCACAATGGACAAATCAAACAACGGAGGGACTTTCATGTTTTTAGCAGCCACCGTAGGGCAAGGTGAGGGGGGTATTCACTTGGCTGAAAATATCACACACTGAACCTTTAAGTAAAAGTACTGATACACTGTGAAAATATTCCACTACAAGTAAAAGTTTTGCGTTCAAAGCCTTACTTAAAGTAAAAGTACTGCATGTAAGTATTATCAACAGAATATATGCTCACCAGCCACTTTATTAGGTACCTGGTATCTGGTTAGCAGGTGTACCCAATAAAGTGGCTGGTAAGTGTACTAACAGTATGAAAAGTCACAGTAGTCATTGTGCAGAAAATGGTCCCTGTCAGTGTTTTAAAGGATGTTACTGTTGCATTCATGTGTGTGTTCTACACATTTTCACTCCCAATTTATTTCTTAGTAAGGTTTTGGGTCACGTGCTGCCAGAATAGCTTTACTGTGACTGTGACAATAGCATTTTGATAGATACAATTCTACAGTATCCTTAGAGTGTCAGTTTTCAACGTGTGTGGTAGTGTGAAGGACGGTTACAATTTGGTTAGGCTTAGACATAAAAGATCTTGGTTGAGCAGTTAAACACAAGAGGAGGGTAGGACTTTCTCATGATGTATGGCAACAGACTCATGAATGCATTTTTGCAAAGGTATTGTTAGTGTAGTCATCAATGTGTTGATTGTGTTGGTTGTTTTTGTTGCTTTTTTGGTGGCGATGGATGACCAGGACTGGATTTTTGTCTTGAATATATTGTGTTGTTTCTGTCTTTCAACATCTGGGGACCATGAAATAAGTGTTTACACTTTATCATGTTATTCTTTGGATTTTGTGATGATCCACAAATAAAATCAATCAATCAGTTAATCAATCAATACCAACACACAGTAAAGCTATACTGGCAGCACGTGACCCAAAACCTTACTAAGACACTATGTTAGTTTTTTGTCACCCGTCTCTCTTCATTTTGTGGTTTACCATGTGAGGTTTAAAAGCTCTCAGATATTCATAAATGGAGTAAGAGTGGTTGCATGCTGAAAGGGAAGTTTATTTCAGAATCTTGCTAGGATGGTTGGTATTATGAGCCAGGACTGTGATGAACGTGTCCAGGTGTTAGGTGGAGTATTCCTCTCCATCCTCTCTGTAGAGCAGAGACAAGGTGTTACATGGGGAGTATCTGGCCAGGTTGGAAACTCCAGAGACCACACAGCAGCTGAGAGCACTGCGGAAGAGCTCCATGTCACAAGCCTCAGACCACTCGTTAGTTGTGCTATCGTAGGACTCCACATTATAGGTGGTGGTGAAACCGTTGAAGCCCCCAACGGCAAAGATGCGGTCATCGATGACTTCGATACCGAAGTTGCTGCGGGTGGTCAACATGGAGGCAACTGTGTGCCAGGTGTTGGTTAAGGGGTTATAGGCCTCAGCGCTGCGTAGACGGTTGTTCCCATCAAAGCCACCAACCTATGGGAGGAAAATAGATTCAGTAATTCAGTCATTTCACTTTATTTGTAAATGAATTGTCACATATATTTAATATAATCTGTTGAACATCATTGACTTTTTCATGCTTTCATGCATGAATCATGAGAATAATACTCCTTTTTTTAAAGTTCGATGAAATTTGAAATCTATTATAAGATTTTCCAGAATTCTGTTGTAAGTTACATATTAATTATCGAACATATGCTGCTGAAATGTTACAAACACTCACATTTTGTAAAGTGCAGAATCAATACAAAGTAATACCTACTTAAACATTAATCATCAGTTTAATTAATACTGTAGACTCAATGTTTAACTGAGTCTATTAAATAAATTCTGTAGTGTCATGTGAGTGTTTAATGCTCTTACTGCATAGATATGGTTGGCATAAGTGATGACGGCGACTCCACTGCGCCTCATGCTCATAGGAGTGATCACTGTCCACTGATTGGTCTCTGGGCTGTAATACTCAGCTGTTTGAAGGCACTCGGTTCCATTGAAACCGCCACAAATGTAAACCTGCAGTGAAGGGGTAAATAATCGTCCTTTTTTAAACTTCTGGTGACAATGTTTCTTGCATTAACACATATTAACAGGCAGTTTTAGTACATAATTAATCAATTATATACTGAAATCCAATAGAAACATTAGAGAATAGTCTAATGTCGTATATTATATTGCTTATAACAATGTGTCATTTGACCATGAATGTGTCATTTGAGTGTGAATCATTCCTGTCTTTGGAAGCAATTTGCAAACAGGTTTACTCAGTAGTCTCTGGGGCTCAAAGACAACATGGCAAAATGGAAAATTTGTGAATGAGTAGGTAAGTGGGTAAGTGGTAAGACTTGAGACAGTTTAGCAAACTGTTGCTGCTAAAATCATTCCTAAAGTTAACATAAAGCTCAGCCTTTAGGTTTAGATGTCATCAGTGCAATGACAACTTAGCAAACAAAATCTACTACTGAGGTCTGTGTGATACAGTCAAAAGCTGCAGAACAAGCCCAGTGAATGTGATAATGTAATCTCCTGTTTAGGTTTGTTTTCTTTGTACTTGTTCTCTAGGGTCAGATTTCTTGCTGGTTCTTTAGCTGTACTCACCTTGTCATGGAGAGTTGTACAACTGGCGTCGCTCCTGTGCTCATGCATGGATGCAATGAGATTCCACTGGTTGGACTCAGGTATGTAGACTTCTGCAGTGTTGAGTCTTGCATGTCCATCGTAGCCTCCCAGGGCATAGATGCACCCATTCAGCACGGTCACGCTCACATAGCAGCGGCGGTAGTGCATGGGTGCTGCCCCATACCAGGTGTGTGAACTGAGGTCAAGCCTGCGCATGCTGTTAAAATGTTCCATGCGGTCAAAGCCACCAACAAAGTATACTGACCCACTGAGGAAGACAGCACCATGATAAGCACGAGGATGCTCAAGTTGGTTTGTTATATTGACCCAGCGGTTGGTTTGGAAATCATATGCCTCAATGCTATTGGTTGGATCACCGCCGCTCCAACCTCCAGTGGCCAACAGGACAGCGTTAGGAAGGCGAGGATGGTCCACAAGGTTTCTGTAACTGGACACAGCAGACCTGTCTGGGGAGACTTCATCCATCACTTGCATAGCATTAGCCACAATTGTCTTGCACGCTGTGTTTTTATTCACCAGTGCATTGGACATCACATTGAAAGTGATGTATTCTACACTAGTCTGTGACAACCGGACCTAAACAGAGAAAGAATAAAATGTGAAAAAAAAGAACACACACATAACCATTATTTTTCATGGCACAGTCAGTGACACAGAATAAACAGTATAACAGTATAATCAGTGTTAATGTGATCAATTAGTAGGTAGTTTGGGTTTTGGAAATTGTACAAAAAGTGCAATGTACATCACCACACTATTCCACACAGAATATCCACACGCATTTAGAGCTGCAACAATTAATCAATTGCTGGCTATTAAATTAATTAGCAACTGTTTTCATAGTCGATACTCGGTTTGATTAATTTTTTAAGAAAAGTCAATTCAGCTTCCAACTTCTTAAATGTGAATATTTTAATATTTTTTTCCCTCTTCACTGACTGTAAACTGAATATCAATACGTTGTGGAAAAACAACATCATTTTGGGCCTTGAGAAAAACGTTTTCACCATTTCACCATACTTCAACACAAAGCCTTGGTGAAATAGCTGATTGTCAAATCAAATAAAGTACAATTCAATAATATCTCAACAATATTTGCTGTCAGTTTTCACATTGAACGTTGGGGATAAAAAGTACTTGTAAATAAGTGAATGGTTATTATTCATGACATGTAACCAATCAGATAGTGCTGTTGGGTGGGACATTACTTGGCACCACAGAGTGGTGACTGCAGAGAGAGAGATGGCTGCATCGGAGCCAATTTTAAAAGATCACTTTGAAATTAATTAATTTTATTGGATACTAAATTTAAAAAACAGCATTCAACACTTACCTTTGACAACAACATAGCAATGTGTTGGTTTCGTTCCTCTGTTGCGTGGCCGATCCAGTGAAGGACAGCCTCAAACACTGTGCTCTCCCTTCTCACATTGAGGTTGTCTTTCTCGATAATGTCGCTGAGCTCCTGCACAGAGAGCTGCTGGAACTCTTCACAGACAAAAACATCCTCAAAGTGATCAAGGATGTAGTGATAGGCCTTGCGCTGCAAATCAGCAGAGTAGCAGATCTTTGTAAACTGCCAAATGCCAATGCAGTTCTTCACGCACACATGCTCCCCCAGGAAGTTGAAGCAAATTTGTACAATGTCCAAGACATTGAGTTGATCAGCCACCAGCAACAGGTCCTGTACGTTTTCCTTAGTCACAGTAACAGATCTGGAGTAAGCGAACTCAATGATAAGCTGCATCATGTCAGGAGACACACCAGGTATGTCAAAGACCTTCCTGTCTGGATCTGACCAGCGTTCAAAGAGGGCTCTATGTGTCGAGACGGTGACAGAGTAGAGAAAATAATAAATGGCAGTTGCAATGATTGTTTCCTGTGAGTTGAATTTCAATATGCTGAATTCCAGCAGCTGAAAGGTAATTACTGAATTTTTGCCCAGTGACGCTAAAAAACCATAGAACACTGCAGATTTAAAACCTGATTTGAAGTGAGTACTTCAGCCGCAGAACATGAATACAGCATCAAACTCTGAACAACATCACAGAACAATAGCATAAAGGAAAAAAGCTTCAAAAATACACTTTTCTTTGGAGTGAAGAAGGACTTTAAATCTTTAAATAAAAGAAATAAAGCATCCATATTAAGAGTTTTTGCAATATTTACAGAATCTAAGAAATAAATTGAATTAAAAATTTGAATACACTACCTAAAAGCAAAGAAACTAATTTGCAATCTATTTAGACAGAGCATGATAATATGCTGAGAATTTTAGTGTTCTTTGGAAAATTATTTCGCATCCATTTTTTTAATTTTTTCATTAGAAAATATTATCTTTACTATTAGATTAAAAAGCAGTAAGAAATGTCTTGAAATGTGAACTGTCAACTCATATGTAAGATTCAATAAAAATCTAAATGGACCCTGAATTGATGCTCTGTGTTATTGTTTGTTATGACAGGGTTTTTTTCTAGCCCCTGGTTACCTGATTACCTGAAACTTTCCGTTTGTTTTCACCTAATTTTAAACTTTTAACCTCAACGGCTTCTCACTTTTATGTGATAAGTAACTTACCTGAAATATAGGCTGCAGTCACACAGGATGACTTTATGCACTGGAAATTCAGTGTCCTCAGCTTTGATCACAGCATCACAAAATTGTCCCTTGAGTCTAAGCTCGTTAAACACTGAGGTTGACGTTTGTGAAGCCTTTCCTTCTTGACTCATCTTGATGTATTATTATGTTGCTGCAGTCTCAAGTCTCAACAGGTTTTGACAGAAAAATGTCAGAATTTTAAACAAACTCACCTCTTCAGGGAATTCTAGACTGGAATGTTATTATGTCATAAAGTCAGAAATGGAACACATTCAAAGTAACTATGATTTATTTACATATTTCTTTCTCTGTGAATTTATTCAGCTTACACTTAAAGTTACAGGGATAATGCACATTAATAGACATTCCTGAAAAATGTGTTAGATTGGTCATATGGGTAATTTTCAATTTGCAGGTGTAATGACACCCACAAAAGACAAAATACACTCAGATAGGATCAACAATACTATGCATACCCCAATCAGCAACAATATTGTGACTACTGACAGGTGATGTGGTAATAGTGTTGATTATCTGGTTACAATGGCTCCTGTCAGTGGGTGGATATATTAGGCAGCAAGTGAACATTTAGTCCTCAAAGTTGATGTGTTGGAAACAGCAAAATGGGCAGCGTAAGGATCTGAATGACTTTGACAAGGGACAAATTGTGATAGTGACGACTGGGTCAGAGCATCTCCAAAGCAGCAGGTCTTGTGGGGTGTTCCCAGTCTCCAGTGGTTAGTACGTACCAAAAGTGGTCTAAGGAAGGACAACCGGATCATCTATAATATATATATACAACCCAAACATTAGAGAATGTGTGGCATATCTTGAAATACAAAATGCGACAACAAAGACCCCGTACTGTTGCACCATAAGACTTGTTTAGAGGAAGAATAGGATGAAATTATACCTGAAACGCTTCATCAATTGGTGTCTTCAGTCCCTGAAGGTCTCCCGTTGTGAAAAGATGGCAACATTACAAAGTGGTTTAATGCAAAGTGGTTTAAGCCACAGTGTTTGCGGCTGTCCTTCACTGGATCCACGCAACAGAGGAACGAAACCAACACATTGCTATGTTGTTGTCTAAGGCAAGTGTTGAATGCTGTTTTTTTTTATTTAGTATCCAATAAAATTAATTAATTCCAAAGTGATCTTTTAAAATTGGCTCCGATGCAGCCATCTCTCTCTCTGCAGTCACCACTCTGTGGTGCCAAGTAATGTCCCACCCAACAGCAGTAATAACCATTCACTTATTTACAAGTACTTTTTATTCCCAATGTTCACTAAAGAGATTTACTGTCCCAACTTTTTCTTGAATGTGTTTCAGCCTGAATGTGAGGAACGGATGTATATTTACAAATAAACTGAAGTCGACCAGACAAAACATGAAATATGTTGTATTCATACTGTCTACAATGAAATACAAGTCAAGGGATATTTTGATATCACTGCTTTCTTTTTTAATTTGCATTTTCTATACTGTCCCAAGTTGTTCTTATTTGGGGTTGTTATACATTTATACATTTATAGATTGTATAGATTGCATAGATTCATCAGTCACATCTAGCTTTGTTTGTTTGTGTTGGTTTGTGTGCAGTGAGTTGCTCCACACAAATGGCTCCTAGTGGGATTAATTAAGTCATTTAAATTGTATTGCATTGTATTGAACAAATATGTACACATTGGCATGTGTACGTTGACATACAAACAGACACATGTCAGACACTGAGTCACCCCCCAAAAATCTGCACTCATTACCTGTTATTAAAGCATTGCCTTCCTCAAGGAAAAACACAGCAGGTAGCCTCAGATCTAGTTAGCTAGATAGCCGACTGAGTAAAGACCCCATCCAAAAAACATCTGAGCTCAGTTCACAACATTTTACTCAGATAAAGAGGAAATCCTGCAGCTGTTGTGCCAGTGAACAGTTGGAAAACACATTTTGTTGATGAATGGCTGGTCAATCACAAAGACCAGCTGTTCAGGGTTAAACTTATTGACTTCGGTCTGGTGTTCCCAGCCTCCGAAATCTGGCCTGATATGATGCTGCAGCCCATGGGTTATGTGCTCCAGAGGTTAACTTAGGCCTTCACATATCAGAGGCTATTGACATGTGGGGTCTAGGATGCTGCTTGGTTATCCTGTACTTCAGCCGTCATCTCTTTGCTGGAAAGACACTATATAATGACATGAACGACATTCTTGGCCAGCCAGATGATCCCCTACTGAATGAAGGGCTTTATAGCAACAGGTATTTTACCCCCTATTACAGTTATGATGATGAAAAGCTGCATTGGAGCTTTAAATCACCAAGGGAGTGGTGACAGGACTTGCAATGCAGCATCGCCTTTCGATTGGGCCAATGATCTGGTAGACGCCATTATAAATTGCGAAGACAGGGGAGACCCCCATTGAGTTTAGGGACAGAATGGCATTTCTGGACTTGTTGAAGCAGTTGCTTTGTGTGGATCCCGATAAAAGAATTTCTCCAAGTGAAGCCCTCAGACACCCATTTGTGTCACCAAGTTACCTCTTGGATTATGAGGAAAACCTGTTTACAGAGGAAACCTTGGATTTGATGGAACATATTCAACATATTACTCACAGACTCACTCACAGACAGTCAAAGTGACATCCGTCCTGAATCTCAACAGAACGATTTGTCTCCTAGTGACGTAGAGGCGTACCAGACAAATATGTTACATCTACTTAGAGCCAGTTAGACACATTTCTAGTGGCTTCAATGAGGGAGAGGACTCTGTTCTAGGACCAGACTATATCTACTCTGAGTCACATCAACAAATTTATAAATTTCCAATGGAAGCTTTCTTACAGACTGCATCAGCCTCCATTCAGGAAGGTTTGAAACCTGGCTCCAATGACAAAGATGAGGAGAAATCTGATTTGAGACCAAATCATATGGACTCAGATCCAGTTCAGCCTATTCCTGAAGGGACTTGGATCGAGATAGACTCATCGTCTCCTGGTGACAAACAGTGTGCTGCAGAATATCATATCAACTCATACACAGTTGTTCAAATTCCATCTGACATTGACTCACCCAAATTCTAAAATTTCACACCATCACACCGTGACTCGTGACTCTTTATAAAACCTAAATAAACAACGAAATATGCATCATGTATACGTATGTACTGTCTGTTTTACATAGACTATATCTAAAAAGTACTGTAGACAAAGCCTCTGTAACGTCACCCATTGGTTTGTGGACTGCCATTACGGAGGCTGGACTTTGGCATTTTGGCTGTCACCATCTTGTATTTTTAGAAATACAAGTGCCCATATTTAAATATGATGGTTCAGATGGGGATGAGTGAGGGGTGAACCACACTAATGCCAACTAACTGATGACATTGACCACTCTGCTAAAAGAATCATTAATTAATCAAAATTAATTAATAAATACTTATAAAGTAGCCAGTCACATTTCTAAAAAAAACTGTAATAGATTTTCATCAACATATGTAGCTAAAATAAATATCAGCAGATGTATTAGTAGGGGATATATCCCTCTTGTTTTTTACAAATCCAGTATCCTGTTGGTCTGGGACCTGTTTGCAGCAGCAGAAGTTATTTTAATACTGAAAGGGATATGATTCACATCAACAACAATAAAGTAGCTTTCAAATGCTCTGAACAGCCATCAGAAACGGACAACCTAACTTCATGGTCATAGCTATTTATTTTTTAAATGCCCTTTGGCTTTGTGTCGTTTAAGTGTGTTAAATTATATGTAATGATGGATTCTTTTGAAGCCAGGGATGTGTTATTTTTTCCATCGAAATTATTATTGTTTTTCGAGGCGATAATTTCGCCTACGAGTTGTAGTTTGGTCCTCCGCCGTTTAAAAACAAATATGAAACTTTGGCTTTAACTTATTAATAATTTTAACAGTAATATGACTCAGAAATTGTCATAGTTATAGTCTGGGTCAGTGTGAACAATAATCTATTGACAGTGGTAAAGAAAAGATTCTTTGGATTTGAGGAAATTAACTAAGTGCTAGATGGCTTTTCCCTTTAAAAAGTATAAAGTTATACAAAGTCATGATCGTTCTGAATGCTAATGCTTTGAGTATTCCAGCATTTATCATGACTTTTAAAATTATAGTGTTACGTGTTACATTTTACTTGAAACGTCTATTTACGGTAGCGTCTATTATCGCCGCTACCGTAACTTCTTGACGCGCAACAAACTTATCTGCGGCTGGGTTGACGGCCCACTTGACTGCAGTGGCTCACTGCGATGACACGTTCAGGTAAAACGCGACAAAACAAGGTTTTACATTTTGGGCTGTAAATATTCGGAGCCAGTCACCAAACACGTTATTGTGTTGTTGCTACAAATGTCATTTACACGAAGATGACAGTTACTTTGACTGGTCCTGATGTGGGGTGAGTGCCTGTGTGGTGTTTATGTCTCTGTGTGTCTCTCTCATCCGTTTGTGTTTATGTAATCAGTGTGTGTTCGGGTCAGTAATCCCAAATGTCACAGTCATTATCTCTACAATGCCATGGCCTAGAAGGCTGCAGTTTGAACAGTCTGACTGGAATTAACTGTGTCAAAATGAAGGTGATTGGTGAGAATTGCATTTTGAAGTCAGTGATCCCAAGAGTCACAATCAATATCTCCACAATGCCAAGGGCTAGAAGGATCAAAACATAATAGTGTGGCCATGTCAACCTCAGGATTAAACATTACCAACAGCAAGTTGAGGTCAATTTGCTCATAGTGTTAAGTCTGACATTTGGGTATATAATTGTATTAGATGTCAAGTTTCCCAAGTGTCACAGTCTATATCTCGACAATGCCATGAGCTAGAAGGCTCAAATTATATCAGTGTGGCCCTTAACAACCCAGGATTAAACATTTTCAATAGAAAAAGTGATTGGAGAAGTTTTAAGTTTGGCGTCTGGTCAATTTGCATATAGTTTTAAGTTTGACTTGGGTATTGAATTGGTATGCAATTGCATTAGATGTCACGTTTCCCAAGTGTCACATTCAAAATCTCCACAATGCCCTGGGCTAGTGATGTGGAAACTGAGTCCCAAATCGTGGGCCAAAGTTGAAGTCTTGACTTTGTTCAGCTGCTCAAAAACTCTCTAATTGTCTTCAAAAATCAACAGGAGAAGTCAGCATTCAAGGCAACAGAGCTTTATTGTCAACAAAAACCACAAAAAACAAGTCATTCAGTGTCTCCAAGGTACTGTACACTGGAACTACTCCGTCTACAGTTTGTCTCCCTCTTATTCCCTCTTATATACTCTTCACACCCAATGATCATTTCATTGGGTTCTGATTCCTCACCCAATGATCATCCCATCGGACTATGAAATTACACCAATAGAGCACCGTGTGGGCTCATGACCATCTTATCGAATTACACTGACACTAGTTTATTCCTGGTAGAATGGAATAGAATAGAATAGAATAGACTTTATAGTCATTGTACATGTACAACGAAATTGAAGCCAATCCTTACTAGTGCAGAAGTAGTAATAAAGTGCATACAACTATAATAAATAAATAAATAAATAAAACAATTCATATAAAAAGGTATAAACTAAGACTAAAACTATAAGGAAAGTTAAAAACACCCACACACATCGACTCACAGGAGATAAAGGGACATAATAATAATGAGAAGACGTATGGGTAGTTATAACTCAGACTATCTCTCAGCTTCTTCAGGGTCAGGCTGATCTCACTCCCCAGGGATGGATTTTTCCAGAGAGAGGCGTCTTTATCTTATGTATGGAGAAAGTCTGACTGCAAGGGACACACACCGCTCTCTGCCTGACAAACGTCCTGTGTGTTTGATGCTAGTTGTGCTTGTTCACAAGTGTAATGAAGACTCAGAAAGACAATCATTCTCCACGAGTTTATCCCAGCATTTCTACAAAACACATGCACATCTAGACATGAGAGAGACACACTAAGGGTGTAGTGTTCTCCTCTCCTTATGGTGAAATGTCTTTGTTAAAAAAACATAATATGCTTTAGACATTCTGTATTGCTTTCAAATATTTATTTTCCTGTAGATTATTTCCTTTTGTTTATCCTAATCTGATCCCTGCTGTGCACACATGCATACAGGCATGATTTACTTGTCTGTATGCATTAAATGAGAGATGATCACACATGCACGATTTACTCTTCTCTCCTGCTTTGTGACTTTTCTTTGATGAAGTAACCACTTTAAATGTCCATGTGATTTATGTCAATAATACAGATTCATTTTTATTTATTTATAAAACCTAGTGGACTCCATCATTATGAACTGTCATAACATCTCCATTTTTGACTGAAATTAATCCACATGCCCCAATTTCTTTTTTTGTTTCTTTAAATGTCAAAGATAAATATATAAGAATGAAGACTGAAATTACATTATTTTCATTTAATGTTGTGAAAGACAATTTACGCTGTCAAAACAAGTTCAAAATGAACAAAAAAAAATGAAATAAATCAAGAAAATAACAAAATAATCAAGAAAATGAACAAAAATGATGAAAATAATAAAGAAAGTGACCAAATTCAATGAAATGGACAAAAATACTAATAATAATTAAAAGGGTGGCCCAATAAAAAAGGTTCCATGACCCATGTTGGGTCCTGACATTAAGTTTAAGAAAGGCAGGTTTATGTTTCAGCACTTTCTGCTCATGTTCACTACATAGCATATATATAGCTGTGATTTGAGATGATTTTATTAAGATTGGAGCGGACTGAAAACTATAAATAGGCCTCTAGGACATATTTTGACCAGAATTAACACTTTAATCTTAAATTTGTCCAAAAAGACACAGCAAGTGTATGAGCTCATAATTCATGTTCATATTTTGAAGGTAAAAAAAAAAAAAGCCAATGCATGAATACATATCCTGTAGTTATGGCCTGGGTCCATTTCCTCTGGGGTCATGTGTTTCTCTGTGTGGAATGCTGAACTTCACAGTATGCTCTACGTCTTGTGGTTAATCTGCCTCTTTCCTGGATTTTATGAGACGAAGTCAACATTTTCAACTCCTGACGCCTTCAACTCCTCCGGTCTCTCTGCTTCTCTTCGGGGACCTGATGCAAACATGGCAAATGCCACGATCATCTTATCTTGCGTGGGTAAATTATGAAATCCACTTAAACAAGTTTTCCTGCTGTTTTAGTTTCATGACCAGTTACACATTTAGCAACGAGAATATTTAAATTCCATTTGAAAAAGTAAAACAAGGCAATTTTTTTAAAATAACATATCTGAATAGATATTTGACAGGTTTTATTAAAATGAACACAATATAACTGTAAAATTACAAAACAGCAAGATATATTGACAGAAACAATTTAATTAAAACTATACTGTAGCAGGTCTACGTTGTCCTGACCATGGACAGATTTAATGTTCAAATGTCCTTTTCAAGAGGATTAGATGTGGACATGGAAAAAAGCCCAATATTAGAAAACAAACAAGAATAATAATCTTTACAATCTATGGGGCCTTCGGACTGTTCGGTACTCGGGCCCCAGTTAACAATTTTTAACAAGTTAGACATTCAAACACAAAAAAAAGCCTCTTATTGAAAAAAGTCTTCAAAATCAACATCTAGATAAAAAACAGGGATGTGTCCATATCAGCACATGTCCTGGACAACATCTTAACAACAAGGCCACGACCAGCCTCAATCCTGCACTTAAAATACTGCTCAGATCCCTTATGTTAAACACGTAGCTGCTGGTTTCAAAGCTTTCATAAGTAACAAAGCCATGTGGTTCCATGGGTTCTAATTTTATTGATTTTATTGTTGGCTGTGGAAGGACCTTGAGTGTGTGGAGGCTTGACCAGGGGGTGCAGTGGGTTGCGTGGTATCGTTACTCTGCCCTGAAACAATTCCGAATTGGTTTGGGACAAAAAATGCTTGGGTGTAATTCTGACTGGCCTGAGTGTTAAATGGAACTACATAAACATGATTACCGTTTCCTGTGCCGTTCCCTGCAGTCTGAGCGACATTTGTCCATGATGACGACTGCTGAAGCACCAACTGAGGCTGTACAGCTGGACTCAACCATGCAGAGTTCACTGGGGTCGCAAAATTTTGTCTCAATGACAGTGAGGTTAACTGTTGTCTTTGTTGCTGAGTGTAAAACTGGCTCAGGTACCCTTCGCTTTGGCATGAAGTTCCAGTGTAGACAGGGGAGATTTGTGACGCTGTATAACATGAAACATTCTGAGGGGGAAGATAAACAGAAGATCCATTAAGGAAATGAGTCATCTGCCCCAACTGACCGTATGCTCCTGAAGCTGACAGAGTATTAAAGGGCCATGTGGTTGCTTCTGCTGGGGGACCATGAGAGACCTGAAAAACTGTGTTTACATCACTGCATTTATTGGGGTCTGCTCTGGTGGCAGAGGCAATAGGCAACTGATGAACACCAGATGCACCAGTCTCTGAGTTGCTTTGCGACTGTGGTATCTGGCCAGTGTGAAAAGCATCTCTAGAAGCCAAATCGACACTTGTTCTGCCGACTCTGTAGTCAGTGTAATTTCCCTGAATCTTCAGGTAACTGAGTTCAGCGGTCTTGGCAGTACAGACGCGGTTGTCTTCAGTCTTTCGGAACACAAGGCTGCCTGTAGATAAACTGCCCCCCACAGATGGGCTGCTGGCAGGTAAAACAGCATTCACATTATGGGTGATGTCTTGGTTCTCAACACCCCTGCACGCAGGAGCTAATGTTGAGTTACAGGCCAGTTGATTTGTCAGTGGGACTTTTAGCATCTGACACCTTGAATCCCTTCTTGTTTTGGTTATAGTCTGTACACACTCTGAATCTGATTTTTTGTCCTCAGTATTTTGAGATGAACTGGTCATGCAGGTCAGTACAGTTTCATTATCTTGAGTTTCGTTGTAAGAGGAAATATTTCTTTCAGATTTCTTCTGCCTTAACAGAGCTTTTAATTGTTCAAAGAGATCCCCAGTCACAATGGGGTTTTTTTCTCCATTAGTTCCAGGTCTTGTGTCGCAAAATGGGGAAGTTGTTGCAACAGGGTAAACAGAAGTGGACTGTACCAATGTTTCGGGCCTTGACTGACCACTCGGTTGAGGCATGCATTTGATAAGCAAAGGATCCTCACATTGGGGTATATTAGTACAAGGTTTGGCCAGTGTTTCTACAGCTGTCTTTCCTCTGTTCTGAAGGCATTCATTTCTGGGAGAGACTGACAACTTCTGCTCAGATTTGGGACAAACAGTAGAGGAAGAGGTGGCTGTTGAGAACACCTCGGGCTGAGTTTGTGAAGTAGGGCTTTGGGGCTTGCAGACCAGCGGTCTCACTATTTGCTGAGGAGCTACCTTTCTGCTGGACTGTCTGGGACTGAGACATGATCTAGCATCAGTGACAACAAAATTAGACTTTGAGTGGACACTGCTTAGGCCCAGAGGACTTGAGACTCTTCTTCGTTTGTCCTCTCTGTTGATTGCAGCCTCTTCCAAAGTATGCCTTTCCATTTTGTGAGTTTCTTCTAAGAGAAACAGTGGAGAACAAGAGCAGACAAGAAAAAGTTTCAATGCTGTCAGCTCAGCAAATCCCATCTCTCACTCCACTCACTCCACTCACTCCACTCACTCACTCACTCCACTCACTCCACTCACTCCACTCACTCACTCACTCACTCACTCACTCACTCACTCACTCACTCACTCACTCACTCACTCACTCACTCACTCAC
>JAPQRN010000118.1:2842-20316 GCA_037367275.1 Coranthus polyacanthus | reverse complement strand
GCACTCTGAGTACCTGCCATGTCTGTTTTTACCTTGCCCTCTTGTATTTGTCCTGTGTATGTGTGGGATGCCATCCCCTGTTTTTCAGTGCAAAACAAATCTACCTACCGGTACAAATAGTCACCTTGAACAATGAACCTTATCTGTGATTGAAGTTCCAACATTCCAGCAAAGTGCATTGATTTAATATTGTTTGAACAATGAAGTAAAAATTCAGATTTATGGCAATTCATGCCGTACTTTTGCAAATTTGGTCCTGAGGAGACAACAGATTTAATGTCTTATGTCTCAAGCTGAAAACTTTTGGGAACCACTGGCTTGAAGTGTCTGATTTTCAGCCTTTTGAAAATATTTAGTTCAAAATGATGGGACTGGTTCCACCCAGTTTGTTTTTTTGGGTTTCAGTAGAAGGATCTCATCAAACATCTCAGATACACAGACTTTAATGGTTTCTACATGTGTTGTTTGGTTGTGGACAGTGGTTCGTTTGTATCATCAGTGTGATGGTGTTTGTGGATGTTTGGTACCAGACTGTAGGACTTCTTCTTCTGTCCCTGCAGGTAAAGTACAGGTAAAATGTTTCCTGTCTCCTCCTCCTTCACCTCCTTCGCCTCCTCTTCCTCCTGCAGACTTCTCCTCCTACTCCTTTTCTGCCCATCCTCTGACAGCTGATTAAACAAAAACACATAACAGCTTATGAAACAACAGGAGAAAAACAGAATCGGTCTCTGTAATCCTCCTTTCATGCATTTGTTTCTTGGTGCTCTTTTCCCATGCTATCACTATATCATTTATTAAAATGAACAAAAAACAGACTAGTTTGAGGGGGTTGATGATGTTACCATAGTTACCATGAGGTTGAGGGGGTTGATGATGTTGCCAGGTGGATCACAGTGTCGCTCTGAGGTGCCGTTCATTCGGATGTCTGTCAGGTACAGCAACCACTTTCCATTGGACGCCTCCACCGGCCAGTCAAACTCCACTTCCAGGTTGCCAAGGTGACCCAATGGCTTCCCGCTGATGTGCACCTGTCAGAACAGGTGACGGTTAAACCTGATGTGGTCACATGTCACGAAGGATCAGACTGGTTTAGACCGACCTGAAAGGTGAAGGTCAGGAGGCCACCGATGTCCGACGTCTTCCTCATGGCAGACTCACCGATCACATGACCACTGAAGGAGGTGGGACCTGGTGGGTTCACTCTGTCAGGACACAATCAACCAATGAGAGACCATAAATAAATACAGGGATCAGATGTATGTTTACATGAAGTAAAGCATTTTAATCACAACAGAACTTTGCTGATGTGAACAAAGTGTTTCCATCTGCGGTGAAGAGTCTGATCAGATGGACAACACATCTTGCTTTATTTCACATTTTTTCATTTAAAATGTTTGGGCGGATTCTGTCTTTGTTCATCTTTTCAAACATTTCTTTGAATAACTTGTTTTTTACCTTTCGACCATTGGGGAGTTCAACAAGGTCTCCAAGTTACTTTTAATTTTCAAGGTTCTCATTTATGGTCAGAATAATGTAAAAAAAAAATGAATGTGCTGTAAAATATGTAATAAGTTGTAAAATGTAACATAATAGATATATATTCACACATTTCTATTTCAGAAATGATTCTCTTTTTTATTATGAGGAAAAAGGATCAGTAATTCGAGGGTCATTTATTACAGAAATTATTCTATTTTATTTGTTTTACTTATTTTTCTTTGTGCACTATGTGGCTCAGGAGATGCTCTGTTTTGATTTTTTTAATAATGATAATAAAGTTACTTCAAGTATTCCATTTTTTTCTGCTGAATGTTGTTTAGGGAGTTTGTCTTTTCTTTTTACTCGGATGTCGTGTATTGTACAGATTGTAAAGCTCCTTGAGATAAATTTATGATTTGTGATATTGGGCTGTATAAAAAAAATGCACCTGAGGTTAATAAAATGTATTCTTCTCTATTTATTCTGGACACATTATGTATGTTTTTAACACCAGCAGGAATTCATATGTCACAGTTCATGTATGACTGAGTGTTCATACTTACAGAGTGAGCGACGTCTGCAGTGAAACCTCCACCAACATGGACACAGAGAGCGGAGTCAGATCATACTGTTCACTGAGCCTGAACACAATGAAAACACAATGAACACCTGTCCAGTAAACACACCTGTACAGCTCTGTATGTCTGTGTATGTGTCATACGTGGACAGGTGTAGAACAGTCTGAATCTCTCTGGTGTCCAAACTGATCTCAGATGGCTGAAAGCGGATCAGGACCTGACCCTGAGGCACAGACAACCAATCAGAGGATGGAGCAGGAGTACACCACTAAGTACTCTCTGAACCCAGTATAGGTATACAGTATGTTCTACAGTAAAAGTATCAGTACTGCAGAAGAAGTATCAATAGGGGCATGAGTACAGTAATAGCACAAGGAGAGGTTTGTAGTGTGTGGAAAGTTCTGTACCTTCTGGTTGCTTTTGAACGGGTTCCCCAACTCACACAGCAGAACATTATCATCAACAGAACACTCCACCTTCTTAACGTCACCCTGAAGAACAAACACACAAACGACACTAGGACATTCAGAGCAGTCCATTACAGCACGTCAAGTTTCAATCCCAAGCAAAATCTTTCAAGGTCATTTGAGGTTAGTCCAAGTCAAACCTTGAAAAAAGTCGAAAACAACTCCCAAGTTCCAAAGGAAAAATCTTAAATCAAGTCCCAGGAAAGGAACTTCACAGCTGGGCCCTGTTCCAAAAGCAGTTTAACAAACTCTGAATCTAACCCTGAACTGCCTTACTTTGAAATATTCACCTCATCCTGTAACTAAATATAAGTTAATTTTCCCTCAGTTCGACTCTGCACATCATGACAGAGATGATTCATTGATCATATGTCTACAGTACCTGTAAATGTAACAGATTCATAGTGTTTGTTGAATGTTTCCTGCAGGTGATCTGTCCTGACAAACGTGTCTGAATGTTCACACCACATTGTTAGCTTAAAACAATATCCACTCACAAAAAAGAATGACACATTTGACAGATTTTATGGTTTAGGGTTAAAAAACCAAACCTGCTCTGTGGAACGAGGCCCAGGTCTTTGATTCCTACCTCTGTCCGGACTCCAGAGAATATGAGCGATGGGGGGATGCTAACGGTCAGGACAGCTTTATGAGCATCCTCTGCTGGTCGTCCTGGTGACGGTGTGTTGCTGACGTTGACCTGCAGCAGCAGCAGGTTGATACTGGTGTTATAGAACAAAACCTGACTGCCTTTGTACCTGAGAACAAACAAACAAGTTGACAGTTGTCAGTCTGTCAACTGGACCTTACAGCTCATAGTGCCATGGTTCACTCACATGACAAAGGGTTTCTGGTTCTCATCTGTGAACTGGGCCACCATTTGCAGGTTACTATGGCAACGATTATCAGAACCACAGGCCTTCTGAATGTGGATCTGTTTAAACAAAGAAAACCAGTAAAAGAACATTTAAAATATGATTCATCATATCAAGGTGTACTGACCTGCGTTCTGATGGCTCTGATCTGAGTTCTGATGGTTCTGCTCTGGGTTCTAATGGTGGTTCTGATGGGTTCTGTTGGTTCTGACCTGGGTTCTGTTGGTTCTGACCTGCATTCTGATGGTTCTGATGGGTTCTCATAGTTCTAACCCGGGTTCTAATGGTTTCTACCTGGGTTCTGATGGTGGTTCTGATGGGTTCTGTTGGTTCTGACCAGGGTTCTGTTGGTTCTGACCTGCATTCTGATGGTTCTGATGGGTTCTCATAGTTCTAACCTGGGTTCTAATGGTTTCGACCTGGGTTCTGATGGTGTTTCTGATGGGTTCTGATCTGGGTTCTGATGGGTTCTGTTGGTTCTGACCTGCGTTCTGATGGCTCTGACCTGAGTTCTGATGGGTTTTCATAGTTCTAACCTGGGTTCTGATGTTTCTTACCTGGGTTCTGATGGTGGTTCTGATGGGTTCTGATGGCTCTGATCTGGGTTCTGATGGGTTCTCATAGTTCTGATCAGGGTACTGATGGTTCTGACCAACGTTCTGATGGCTCTGATCTGGGTTCTGATGGTTCTAATCTGGGTTCTGATGGTGGTTCTGGTTGGTTCTCTTAGTTCTGACCTGGGTTCTGTTGATTGTGATGGGTTCTGATCTGCATTCTGATAGCTCTGAACTGGGTTCTGATGGGTTCTCTTAGTTCTAACCTGGGTTCTGATGGTTCTGATCTAGGTTCTGATGGGTTCTGACCTGGGTTCTGATAGCTCTGAACTGGGTTCTGATGGGTTCTCATAGTTCTGATCTGGGTTCTGACCTGTGTTCTGATGGCTCTGAACTGTGTTCTGATGGGTTCTCTTAGTTCTAACCTGGGTTTTGTTGGTTCTGACCTGCATTCTGATGGGTTCTGACCTGTGTTCTGATGGGTCGGGGGGTCTGGCTCAGCACAGGAAAGCGTTTCAGGTCCTGCACAGCATTTTTTTTCTTTGGAAGCTTCTCGTGAAGAGAGACGTTCAGGGAGAAAACCAGAGGTTCCACTTTGTCCCGGATGGAACTCTAGAGAACACAAACAGGACAGAACCTCAGAACCACAGAGTCATTGAACAGAATTGTTCTGCAATCACCACAGACCCTGTTCGTAAAAGGTATTTGCAGGTCTCTGCAGGTTTGATTCAAAGGTTTGGACCACGATGTGAACCAATACAGACAAACAAGAGGAATGAATGAGGAGGAAACACAAACATGTTGCTCTGATAAGAACAGACGTGACAAGACTTGAAGAAGTGAAGAACATCACGAACTCCTCATTCTTTAAAGCATCCGAACTCTGAGTCACTGATTAAAGGAACAGTCTATGAAAAAACCTAAAACCTTTTGACTGCGTTTTGTTTTGGTGACTCGAAACTTTGTTGTTTTTGTTCTTTTATTCGGGTGTTTTTCAGGATGTGATCTCTGTCAGCAACACTCTGATTAAAGCTCAGCAGTTAAACTCCTCGTTGCTGATTTTCAGTCTTATCACACACACAAACACTTCCTCTGTTTAATAAACTGAAACGTTTACATCCAATCTCACGTGTTTTTTGTCCTGCACACAAACATCAGACACTGTTAGATTATACAACATGATTCTTTGCTTTAGTTCCATCATTACCAACTCAGAGTTTGAAACTTTTCAGCTCCTGGACTTCATTGGAAAAAGTTAATGTACAAACGTCTGTTGAGTTGATGGGGTTTTAAAAGGTCCCATGAACTGAAGAGGAGACACTGCAGGACTTGACCTGGAACTGGTCTGGAATGATCCTTTGGTGCTCTGGTTCACATATGACTTTTCTCTTGTTAAATGGTTTGAATACGTGTTAAAATTATAAAGTGATCTTTCTGAGTCCTCATGGTGCATTCATGTGCTGAAACTGAGGTGGGAAATCACATCAGTTTGGTTAAATATAATGACTGACATTAACAGGCTGTGTTTTGTATTTCTCGTCCTCTGTAATATGAGTCGCTGCCTCCAGGTGGCGTCTGTCTCACCTGAAGTCCGACTCTCAGACTTTTACACCGACTCTTCGGCATCGACAGGTAACCTGAGAACACACTGTGGTCATTGTCACGGAAATGGATGCGGGGCTTGTGGCTGGTGACATCGGCAGCCACAGTGAAGTGGACGGCTGAAAGACAAACACACAGAAGCTCTTTGATTGACTGGTTGACACAGACCATAAATATTTTAACATCTAGAAACCGAAGATGAACACATTAGTTCTGTGTTTACAACCTGCTGCATTTCACGTACGACACTGTGGGAGAATTTGAAGCTCACCAAGCTACAAATAACACTTTGTAGAAACGGCAACGTTTGAAGCTCTGCGACTGGACGTTTACCAGTGAAATGCAGCTTGGGAGTTGTAGTGTAACATGTGTCTTGTTGGTATTTTGGTTAAATGGTTAAATTATAAATGTGGTGAAGCTGAGGAGATGCTCATTTCTGTTCAGTTTTATGTTATAATTTAGACCCTGAGAACAGAGTGAAGACCTCTTCAAACTCTAAACAATATTATTATTACTCTGCAAGGACCCATTTCATTCAGCTGTTGTTTCACCATGAAATGATGATGATGACTTAGTGAGCGTTATGTAGCGCCACCCATTGGACATAGGAGGTTCTATGTAACTCCATTGAACAACATCCAATAAGAGGCCAGTCCTGTCTACATGTCCATAAATCCTCTTGATGTGTACGGAGGTTTCACAGCTCATCACATGCAGCTTTAATTATATGAGGCTTTTTTATTCTGCTTTGACTGTTGTTCACATTATTAGTGGAATATAAAGGGACATGGAAACAGATACGAAATGCTGGAAAATCATAGAATTCCTGAAGGAAAAGTCACATGACCTGCTATGTTTAGAGCTCTGAGAACCAGAATGTGTGTGTGTGTGTGTGTGTGTGTGTGTGTTTCTCAGATGTAATCATGTCAGGTTGTGTAATGTGATTTATTCAGAAACACACAGACACAGAAGGCAAGGACAAGAGGACACGCAAGGACACACAATGATGTCATCATCTGTGTGTGTTAGTGTGTGTCCCTTTGTTGATTAACAGGCAGACTTTAATTGACAGCTCTGTCCTGTCAATCACTCAGGTCGACCAATTAGAACACACACACAGAAACACAGGAAGCTCATTGATAATCCTTAACGACCTCTGACCATAAACAGACTCGTCCTCAAACATCCATCTGTGTTTCTTCGGCCTCTGATTTTCTTCAGTTTTTAAAAAACAAAACTCAAGGGGTACAATACATGTAACATCTTGATTTGTGATATTGGCTATATAAATTAAATTGAACTGAATTGAACATGTAGCTTTACAGTTTCTAAAGAGTGACTGCTCTTCTACTTTGTTAATGAAAGGTTCTTGACTTGATTTCATTAATGAGGTTTTTATTTGACAGATTACACATATAAACATCACAACCCATATGTAGCTGGTTTTGTGCACTTTTTGAAATGACATCTGTCAAAATGATCACATCCAGTCTTAGAAGATGAAAAACAAGCCTTTATTTGAATTTTTTATTATTTTAATAATTCCACTCAAATCCCCTTTGGCCACAAAAGAAAAAGGGTTTGTATTTCAAATTTGAATTTTGTATTTTAAACCAACAACTGAACAACAATGGCTATTTGTGTGTTTGTTACTCACTGATGTTGTCTCGGTCTGTCCTGTCTCCGGTGCTGAACGTGTAGGAGAAACACACCTCCACCTGAATACTGACACACACACAATTAGCTGTTAGGCTTAGCCATTAGCTCCTGTAACTTATCACCAGCAGGTTGATTCTCACCAGAAGTCACAGTCGTCTGGATCGATGACGTCCGGAGACACTTGAAGGGTTTTATTCAGGTGAACAACTGGACGAGTTCTGCAAAATGAAAAGGCAGAAATACATCAGTCAATGAATGTGTTTTAGTCCATGTTGTTGGACTCAGAGTTCATCTTTGTGCATTTTAACTGTTTTTACTGTTACCATTGTTGTTTATCCTTTTTTATCATTGGTTACTGTTGTTTATTGTTGAAAACCATTGATTGCTATTGGTTTCTTCTGGTTATTGTTATTGTTGTTTACTGTTGGTTACCTGAGCAGAGCGACGGTGTTGTCCAAAGAGCCAATCAGCAGGTCGGGGTATGTGTTTCCGTCAACATCCTGACCTGCAGACAGAGAATAACCGAACGTCCTGAATGTAGGAGAGATGCTGCTGCCTTGAACCACCTGAGCACAGAAAAAGACACATTTTATAAAAATGTACAAACAAGCAGTTACTAACTAGGTCATCAAAAATCATCAAAGTACATTTGTGAAGAACAAAATCTTTAAGTATCATAAACCTTTTTCTGTACAGCCTGTTTTCTGTAATAATCCAAAAGGCAATGAGAGACAGTTTTACCATTGACGTTTGGATCAGGTGTTTGTTGTGGGAACAGGTGCGATGCTAACTTCAGGGTTAGACTACAAAAATAAGTCACGTGGGTCACCTGACTGGGCTGTGCAGACACGCCCTCAGCGCTCCCGCTCCAGATCATCACACTCCCTGTTTCATGGAACGGAGCTCCAACGGCAAAGTCTGGAACACGAATAAGAGCCATGTTAAAGACGATCAATATCAAACAACATCAGCTTTTACATCAGGTCCTCACCCTGGAAGCCATCTTGGTTGAGGTCACCGGCGGCAGCAACCGCCATACCGAATGCCGACCCAGCCGGTCCTCGCAGTACGACGCTGGGCTGAGGATCAAAGTGACCTCCTCTATTCATGTAGATGTAGACGGCTCCGCCCACGTCCTGCTGACGGTGAAAGTAAAATGGAGCACCCACTAGCAGGTCGCACCACCTGCAGGACGGAAACAGAAGTGCAGCTGAAAACAAAAGGCTCTGTGGCCTACATCACTGGAATCGTGATCTGTGAACCTTGTTTTACCCGTCATTGTCAAGGTCAGTCGTTGCCACAGCGTTTCCGAAGTACGAGCCCATCTGTTCGCCTCGCAGCGTCTGTTGAATCAGCAGGTTGTCTGACTCTTTCACTGCCAACATCACAGAACCACGAGCGTCTTCTTTACTGTCCTTAGGAGCTCCTGTGATCAATTATCAATACAGCAACCAATCAGAACAGGAAGCGATCAATGCAGAATTTGACACAACCAACCAACAAACCAATCAGTGAAAGGAAGTGACATCATCACCTGTTACTATGGTTTCAACATCCTGAGAGAGCAGACGAGTAGCCTGAGCAACCGAGTACCCTGTAAAAAACACAGAATCACACATTAAAGAGACAATTCACATATATAAACACACATTAAAGAGACAGTTCACCTATATAAATGTTTCTTCGTTCCATGTTTGGGAAGGAGCTCCTCTGAGTGTCGAAGACCACATCCGGATTCATCCATGAGACATGTACGTTTCCTACAACACACACACAAATGAAATGTCCATATTGTCATATATAATTACTGATATCATTACAACATAACAGTAATTGTTGCATGCAGTCTACCATGAATCATACTGACACAAATCATTTTTAAAAGATCACATTAGCTCAGTAAAGGGGTTTCCAAACGTTTTCACCTTGAGACCCAAAACATAAATATAGTGTCACACTTTGACGCAAACTTACAAAAACACATCATGAATTGCCACGTCTACAGCTTTGGAAATAACGCTTGTTCCAATGTGACAAAGTAGTGAAAAGTCAATATTTGTCATAAATGTGATCTGTAAAGCCATCATAGCAAAAATCTGTTGTTATACAAATGTAATAAAGAAAAAATGAGCTATATTTATTTAAATGAATGACAACAAAAAACACATTTTCTCAAAAACAAGTAACATATAACATAATATATAATATAGCATGAAACATATAAAGAACATCTGAATTTATACTGAAAATCACAACTAATCTAATAATTATTTCCAAAGTTGTTCACTGTCATCACTGGATACTGTGATACTGAAGAAAAACACAATGATCCTCATCAGGTTCTTTTCATCTGAATTGTAGTCTAGAGAGAGATTCTAGAGAGCCTGCAGGACAGTCCACATTCACCCGTGGAAATAATGACTGACCACTGAGACAAAGTAGGGAAAATCTGTCAAAACACACACTGACAACACTGTCAAAACAATGTTCAATAAAGGCACTTTGCTGCCTGATCCACATTAGAGAAGCCTTCGAGTCAGAGACTCAGCCACAGCTAGCAGCATACTCGTCACTAATCAACTGACACACAAAACAAACAATTCAAATGCTAACGTACACAAACAGCTGACTGACTGACTCCACTGTGTCTCTTGAAAGTCTCTACTTTGCAGAAGACTTATTTGACTTGTTTTGATCCTGAGAATGTTTAGTTTGGAGATGTCTTTCCAAATGATCATTTTTAAGCTTCATAGCACATCACACTAGAGGTGAATTGTTGAATAGAATAAAATAAGGCTTAGGTGCAGCACCCAGTCAAATTAATGTAAAACCAATGTGTGACCATCAAAACTGATTAAAATGACTTTTCTCAGATCTAATGATAGCAGTTCGGTTACTTCAGCAAATGTTTTAGGTGTTTTGTATTCTTTTCCAAATATTTGCATACATATGTTACAATAAAAATGGTCCAAAATGATGCTAAATTATATTTTTTCACTGTACCTTGCCATTCAAAACTTCCTGGTGACCCAACGATCACCTCGGACTGAGTGATGGTGGCTGAAATTCCCATGTTACACATCACCTCCCCGCTGACATCACCCAGGTGACTGCACACACAGAGAGACGAGGTGAGGAGGCAGAGCTTCAGGCTGACCTACTGAGGGAGGCGGGTCATGTGACCTACCTGCACACCTGGTCAGGGTTCTGCCAGTGCATGTCGCCGTCGTCATACTGCAGGTCGTTACCACGGAGATAACACCGACCAATCATGTGCCTCAGTTGGAACGCTCCATAGAGTTTCACGAAGCGATGACCGCACGCCTCAGAAAAAAATCAATCAATCAATCAATCAATCAATCAGTTACACTATTTAATGTTTGTCTCATTTCTTTAACTCTTTCCTTTATCAAGTTTTAAAACCTGATCATGTTAAAGAGAAAGAGAAAAAAGAATATTCTAAAGAAACACCACTATAGTTACATTCAGTCTGTTCATGACTTCACTAAAAGATAAACAGTTTCATCAGCAGGTTATTCAATGGTTGGTTGGTTGGTTAGTTAGTTAATGTGACTCAGTCAAAATGGTCATCAGAACAAAAATACAATTGTAAAGCGTCAGGTCACTAATTACAAACAGCTGTTGAGTTTAAGTTACTAAAAATTTTATGTAAATCATAAATTGAGATTAGTGCTTCCTTTCTTGTTCAACAAAACCAATGTAAAAGATATAACAAGACATAAAATGACAAAAGATGTAACGAGACAAAAAACTAACTAGACAAAAAAGACAAAAATGACAAAGTATGAAACAAGAACAAAATGACATAAAAGATGGAACAAAACAAAAAGATGAAAAGTCCTACTTTTGACTTTTTTAAATTTGAGGACATTTCAGAGCCTGTACTTCTTCACTTTTGAAGAAGTTGAATCAGTTCTTCTAGAACCTGTACTTCTACTGGAGGAAACGGTGTGTGGACATCTGGACTCACCAGGACCCTCCCTCCAGGTGGACCCTGACTGGCCACAGAGACGCCCAGCCACATGTCCTCAACCAGGTCCTCCGACGGGTTCAGGTCTGAAAGTGTCCACAGGCAACACAACATAGTTTTATGTTTCATGTTTATGACTCATTATTCGTTTGCACAGTGCCTCTGATTGGCTGTTGCCGTGGTTACCACAGCTCACTGGCCCTGAGTGTGTTTGTAGATAAAAGCTCTCAGACAGCAGCTGTCACATTTCACTGAGGGATGGACGACCCATAATGCAGCGGGACTGATAGGATCGCAGCAGAAACATGAAGCTCTGAGGAGTTTAATGAAGACGTGAGGAGACACAGAGTTGTTTATCTGACAGAAACTCTCCGACCGGCTCCACGTTTCATTATTATCAGACACATTTCAGCTGTTAGTCTGATGTACGGTAAGAGTTTCTACTTATTACAGCTGAAGAGACGTCTGTCCTCTGAAACAAGTTCAACAACCTCAAGCCTCAAGTCAGATTCACACATTGGATTGGATCAAATCTTCGAAATGAGTCCAACAAACAAAAAAATGAAAAAGGGTTTATTACAATGGCGTTTCATGTTAAATTAAAAACATAGTAGACTTATGGTTGTGGATGAAGGTGAGTCTCACCTGGATCTACTAGCTTCATCCTCCTGCAGTCTGATTGGTCCGCAGTAATGGGACAGCTGTAAACACCTCCCGTCCGATTGGCTGCTACATTAGGCTCCGCCTTATCCCTGGGAGCGCCAATCAATAGTCTGTCAGGACAAGACAGGTAATGTGAGTTCTGGCCTAACTCTGTCTTCACATTTAACGCAATTAAGCCAAAAACTGACAGGATTCATGTCGCATGACAAGAGAAACACACATAATACAATAAAACCTTTATTATCCAACTATGGGCAGGTTGTTTGAAACAAAAAATACTATTATAATGCTCAGTAACCTGATCAATCAAATAAAAGTATTTTCATCAGCAATTGCAAAGTTAAACTAATATTGAAAACAATTATAAACAATCCAAGCATTTAACACAATTTGGACCCAAAACCACATCGACCCAGAACCACCTGCGACCCTCAACGCAACTTCTTTTCTATAAATATCTATATCTATAAATAAATCTGACATTCAGTCTTTAACATTATCCTCATCTTGTTGCGTCTTTTACATCATTTTTATCCTGTTGTCTCTTTAGCAAAATAAGAATCAGAATAAGATACAAAAATGACCAGAAAATTAAATTACTTTAATCTTCCTTGTGATTGCTCTATTATGACTCCATTAAATGCACAGATTCTCAAATATTTCTAGATCACAACATTCACATCAAATTCAAGGAGATCATTGAAAATGGGACAAATATTCTCCACCTAGTAACACACACATGTCTGAAGGACATTAAACAGACAATGACAGATGGAGGACAGAGGACTTGTCTCATTTATTTTGGGTGTTTAATTTAATTCTGCTCTTCTTTGTCCTCTGTCTGACACCGGCTGAACCTCCTCCTCCTCTTCCTCCTCCTCCCCCTCTTCTTCGTTCTGATGGGATATGGTCACATGACAAATATTCCTGAGAGCAGGAGAAACTGATTCGTATCTGACAGAAAGGCGTCTGGTCTCTGTCTGTAGACTCAGTCCTCAGCTCACGTTAACCCTCGCAGCTTCAGTTGGGATCAGACGCAGAAACCAATCGACTTGTCCTACATTTCATGTCTCTGAGCTGAGCTGGATCTGACTCTACACATGAAAACCCACAGGGTTTATTTAAAATGTAAAATGCATACAGTCAGGTTGATGCTGGACTTTCAGCTGTGATGGTTCGAGTTCAGGAATGTATTACATCCTGACTGTGTGTTTGCTGCAGTGTAATAATGTGTTGCATGTGTTGTGTGTTCATGAGGATCCTTTAGGCCTGTTACACAACAGGAATTCACACACAGTGAGTCAGGTGGATGCCCTGCAGCGTTAATAACAGGTTTCAATCTCTGCAGGATCGTTCACAGTCTGAAGCTCCCGAAACTGCCGAGAACTGAAGGAACTCAGTGATGAACTGCAGTGGTTCCCAAATGGTGATTACAACTAAAACACTGGAATATGCAATTATACAAGACTTAAATCATCTGTCGGAGTCGACTGAGATTCCTCAAGTCAAGCATTCATGTTTTTGGACTATGTTTGAAAAGAAAAGAAAAGCAATCCCACTTCTAGATAAAGAGCAGAGGTTTACAAGGAGCATCTGAATGCAGCATGAAACGATATGTAACAGGATATGTGCAGCTTCAACTTTATGCATTTATAGAGCATCTTTCAAATAAAATACATCCTTCACAGAGCAAAATCAAAATGTGACTTAAAAATCATACAATGCATTTGAACCGTTCATGACTGGGCTGTATTCATCATAAACAACTGTGTTATGATGCCCTAAAAATCCTTTAAAAACAGAGAATGCTCTGTTTGTACAGTGGACAGACGTTAAATCATTAGATATTTTACATGAATATGAAAACAGGTGAACCTTCTCATTTCAGCTGCTGTTTGAAAAACACTGATTTACTAGATGAGTTTGTGGTAGATTTGTATTAAATTATTAGTCATTTACTCAATTATCGCTACTTTAGACAGTTATTAGTCCTTAATGTAGTATTTCAGTGTTTTAGTTAAAATTGAACATGGAACAAACAAAACAGTCAGCAGAAATAGACAAACTTTATGCACATTTCACGTATGTTGTATGTTCAGGACGTCTGCACATGAACTAAAGATGATGATGATCTGAGATCGAGGACACCCAGCTGTCTGTGGTCGCCATGACAACGGTGTCTTTACGATCTCTAATTGGATTGGCTGCTAATGGACCACACACACTTCAGAGGTCAAGAGGTCGGTGTGTGTCTGCGATCGACTCAGAGCCCCGCCCATCACATACCTGTGTCTGTGATTGGTCAAACAGCTGTTGTGTTCAGTAAACAGACGTAGTGTGTGTGTGATGGATCCTGGAGGTTCTGATACTAACCCTAACCCTGACCCTACTAACCCTGTGCTCCTGCTGACATTCACACTCCTGTAAATAACATAAACATTTAGAACAAACGCTGTCCAAAACAAAACACAGACTTTATGAACTAAACGTCAGTATGATCTATTCTATAACTACAGCCCTTACTTGTTCCAAACCATCCACATGTCTGTTAGACCTCATCCTGACTGGACTCAAGGATGCTTTTCACCTCATGCTTCACAGTAACTATGGGTGGCAGTGGTTGCTTCTGATTGTCACTGTAACAACAACCAGGTATGAGTTGGCTTGTTTTTTGAAAAATAACCAGTATTGTCTGTTCAGTGAGCGGTGCCATAAGAATTAGGGGAAATGACGTGGGTCTTGACAACAGTTGAACACGAAGGTTTATCTGAGGAGCCTGTATGACCTGCATCGACCTCCAAAAGACGATGAAGAAACAGCATCAGATACGATAAAAGATTGACCAGATTCCTCCCTTTAATGATAATAATGTTAATGATGGTGAAAAGCAAAGATTATCATGTAAAATTTGTCACCAGATTAATTCAGTATTTACTCAGTAATTGAATTTTCAGCTAATGATGAAACCTTAACCCCAGGAAATAACATGGACATACTAAAGTACGCCTACTTCTGAAACATCTGTCGAATCTTTACAGGTATGAATATGAATTCCCATAATGTCTAGATTTTTCCCGACTTCCAGCTCAGCAACCGCCACCATGAGAGACACATGAAACAAACAATTCAAACACTGACGAGTAATTGAGACACTGAGTCATTTTCATCTCCTACATCTTTTTCATCTCATTTATAAACTCATTAGAAAATGTAATTCACATACACAGCGGTCAGTGGGTTGGTGTCTGACAATAATAGTTAATGTTACAATGGCTACCCAGCTCCAGCCACAAAGGGTAGGAGAGCCTCCGACCCCAAATCATGCACACAAGAGACCTCCCTGTTCCACAAGGCAATGAGACACAGAGTAACACAGTATTTCAATTTCACAACAGTGTATTCTACCAATCACGTGCCAAATCACAATAACAGTACCAACATTATTATACAGTACAACAACACCATGTTCCCAACACACTCACTTGTCCCTTACCTTTAAGCATGAGTCACTCTCATGCTTAAAGGCACCGATCGTTACACATATACTCTGACAATTGGCCCAATAAAAACAGCTCCGCGACCCATTGGGAGTCCCAACTCAAAGTTTGGGAAAGGCAGCCCTTTAGCATCAGTTTTCAACACAGAGCAAGAAAAGTTACAATGACATGGACGTGGTCTGGTTGAGGCATAAAAACAACTTGGTTAGGGTTAGAAATAGGGCTAAAATAAGAGAGAGAATAAAGAGCATGAAACAGGACATAAACCCTGGTCTCCTGTGTCTAAGTCCAACAAAACCACTTCAACCACTAAGGTTTCTGACATTGAACAACGTCACCTGGTCCCTGTGGTCTAAGGACTGACACTGACTGCTTTCTGGTTCCTGTGTGTTCACTAACGTGGCACCAGGTGTTGAAAATGCTCATGATCCAGTGTCAGGATGTGACAGATTAGGTTTGAAGAACTTCAGCCCAAACCTCAGTAGTTATGAAAAAAGGACTAAAGATCAGGACGGAACCACAGATACAAAGAGCACTGTGTGATTTATTACAAAGTCACTGGGTTTATTTAAACAAACCTGCAGATGTCAGAGTCTTCATCAACAGGACAATTATGTGAATATCAACAGAACTTCGATGAAGGTACAGATAAAATTTGCTGGATTGTTCACATCCTGAAACAGTTTGTTTGTTCCATGTGATCCTCTCGGCAGACTACACCCAGATCAAACCAACAGATCAAACTGACCTTTAAACTGTTCATTCACCAAATACATTTACATTCAAACATCTTTCAACAATTTTCAACAAGAGGTTTTTCAAAGCACTGACTGTACTTATTGTTCTGATAATTGCAGTCATTAGACTGGATTCTGCCTGAACTCATTTATAAAGTATTTAACATGTGTAAGTTTTAAAAACACATGCATGAATCAAAGTTCCAAACATATTCCAAACACGTATCTCCTCATAAATTATATTATAAAGTGAAGCAGAAACAGGAGCAAAGATCACGAACAATGAAAGTCACAAATCTTCATTTATTCACTAACTCACCTTTTACATGGTTTATGGATAAAGTTGTGAATGAGGTTGTGATGGAAAAACAGTTTGGGAAACACTGGCATCCACAAGGAGCATGACAATTTGTTAATCTGAGTATTCAGATAAATACTGTGTATTTATGTGCATTTTATGTGTAAATGTACATGCAATAAAACCATCATTGTATGGACACAAATGAAGCCACAGTTTGATCTAGAGGTGGGTAAAACAATCCAGCTGGTGTCCAACCAGTTTCCCAGTGGGTTCAACCTGCAGATGGTGTCACGTGACATCATCAGCTCAGAGGTCAGAGGTCACAGAGACCTGAGGAACTGATCTGAGGTCTGCAGAAACACTCAGATTGAACAGGAAATTAAACATTGACAGAGGATTTAATGTTCATTTCCTGCCGACTTTATTCTAACCTGACGCTGTGTTCAGGTGCTGTCTGCAGAGTGGGAATAATAGTAACAGTTGCCATAGTAACGGCTGCGTCTGGGGTTTAGTTTAGTTCACATCATCATCACTTGGCGTCAGTTTCTTCAACCGCATTGTTTGAGCCAAACTGATTTTATTCATGTACTGAAACTATATTTTTAAAGTTGAAAACACAAACCTTACTTTACACACTTTACAACAAGATGTTTACTGTGTGCAGTTGCTGTATGTTATCAGTTTTACATGTGTTTTTTTTCTATCTGTTGTCAGTTTTTGCAGTTACTTCCAGTCAGATTGATCTGATACTTGATAATGGACACGTTGTTGAACTGATTAAATGCATGGTTACATTATGTTTTGTAGAGCATGTTTCAGACTGAACATCAGAAGAAACCGTAAATATCTTGTCTTCGTTCTCTCTGTAATAAAATACAAGTCAAAGTACATTTGAATCATCATTGTTTGTGGTCGTAATAAACCACACCTCTCAGAGCCAATCAGAAAGCGGTACGTTCAGCCACTCACATGCACTTGTGCGCACGCACGCACGCACACACACACACACACACACACACACACACACACACAGGAAGTCACTCAGTTCCTGGTCTGAGTCAAACATTTACC
>JAPQRN010000117.1:0-20317 GCA_037367275.1 Coranthus polyacanthus | reverse complement strand
TGGATGGATGGATGGATGGATGGATGGATGGATGGATGGATGGATGGATGGATGGATGGATGGATGGATGGATGGAATGGATGGAGGGATGGATGGATGTTTTTGAGCTACCTCTGTTCCTTTTACAATGTTCTGTTTTCTCTGGGTTATTTCCAATGGTGCACTGCAGATGATGAAAGCAATAAGGGTGAGAAAGGTAAGAGGCTTGCTGTAAATATTATTAGTTATTATTATTATTAGTTATAATCATCACCTACTTAAAGCTCTTCATCTTGTCTTGATCAGTTCAAATCCACCTTCATATCATGTGGTCAAACTGTTTTGATTTAGTATTATACTTAAAGACAAAGTATGTAACATTTTCCATATATATATATATATATATGTACATATATGTATAGTGAGAGAAAGAGAGAAACCCTGCCCTATATCTGTATTTTCTATTTTCCTCTTGTTTTGCTGTTCTCCAGAATTTTCAGGGCATCTTCAGGTAGTGTGTTTGTACCTTCAGCCAATCAAAAACAGATAGAACAATAAAGTGTTATTTGTTATCTATTTGCTATTTCATGGCTTTTGTTCTTGCTACAGTTCATGCTCTGCCCATTCAATCTGTTGCTTGCTCAACCACCACTCTCATTCCCTTATTCACTGACTGGAGACGAGGGGAATTTTGAACAGTTTTGTCTACAAACAAAAGTGACAAATGTTACATACTTTGACTTAAATGGTGCAGTGTGTATCATCTAGGGGATGTATAGGCAGAAAAATTATTCATAATTATGTTTTCATTAGTGTATACCTGAAATCATGAATAATTAAAATAAAAATGATTGTTTTTCATGCAAGTTCATGCACATTTAACCCTCAATACCTTGTTTGAACAATTCCAAGTCTGGGGAGCAGTGGCTGTCTACAGTCACTGTATTAGTACACCACCTGGTGTAGGCCAGGTCTCTGTGATCAGCAATATGCAGCTACCCTTCATGGTGTTGTTAGCTGCAACCTGTAGCCTCAGCTCGTCCATCTTATTGGCGAGGGATCTTGCGTTTGTGAGTGTTACGCCCTGGCTCAGTGGGTGCAACATAAAGGGAGACAGAAAGCTTTAAGTAAAATATATGATTTATTGATACAACCGGAGTCCAGGGAGAAGGTAACCAAACAAAATAAAAGGGATGCGGGTGCTGGTGAGCAGCAGTGCTGCTGGTCTGGCTGCCAGGCTGGAGAGAGAGCGAGGGTGTGGCCAAGGTGGACCTTTTAAAGACTCCAGTTCAAGGCAGGCTGGAAAACCTGGAACTGGAATTAAAGTCAGAATGGCTCAATACATAACAGTGAGGAACAGGCTAGGAAGTGGAGGTTTGAGTGGCTGCCTTCATACCCTATTCACCAGCCCTGCACACCCGCTTTTGCCTCCACCCTGCACCGATGGTAATCCACAGAGAGCCGGGATGCCATGCTGGCATGTGTGAGTGGAGAAACTCTGCTGTAATACTCAACTCCTATCTTAAGGAGATTGTGACGACTGTAGATGTTGATCCCCTGACATGTCTAAGGCTACACACTCTACTCCTGATCTCCTCCTGATCTGGCATTTCATATTAGCAGCCACTATTCTGGTTCCAGTTCTCCTACATGCTTGAAAGGGGATGGTGAGGCAAGGGGTATTTATTTAGCAGAGATGGGAGGTAATGTACAAATGTACAATTACTTTGTTCCTGTACTACAGTAGAGTTTCAGGTATCTGTACTTTGAATATTAATACAACACAGACAACTTTTTTCTTTTACTCCTTACAGTTTTTTTTACATACAAATCTTTTTCATTTTCAAAGCAGGCTCATTACTTTTTAGTTTTGATGTATTTTCATCATCATTGCACACTTTCCCAACATCAAGACTGATCAATCGAAATGAATGGAATGATAACTCATAGAGAAGATGATACCTTATATATCCCTTAATATCACACATGACAAAAGTAACAAGATGAAAATGTCATTAAAAAAAACCAACAAGACAAATATGACATAAGAAACTGAACTTCTACTAGAGAAAAAGATGTGTGCACTTTTGCCACCTCTGCCAATAGGTAGCAAGCTGTAATCACACAGGAACTAAATCCTACACAGTGCACCTTTCAATTATTTCCACTCTTGTCCTATACAGTTGTTCTATGGCAGATACTTATTTTCACAGCTTTCATATGCTGAATTGAAATTCATTTAGACACATATGATTAGATGGTTCTAATTCTGTGGCTGATAGAGACCCTCTACATCTGTCACATGCAGCACCGAGAAGCTATGTGGAGTCTGTGGCAAGGTCAGCAGCAGCAGGTGGGGAGCCATCCAAATCACCTCGAAGCCTTAGCCCACCAGGAGAGACTACAGCAAAGCAGAGAAGTCCAAGTCCCCAAAACCTCAACTCTCCTTTGTCCAGCAGCAGCCCAATTCCGAGCCCACAGGGGTGAGTCAAACACAATACCTTACCATTTCAGAGTCAAATGTGCATTTTAACATAAGCTTTTGTCAAAAAAGGAGTGCAAAGTCAAGTATGCAGAAAGTTAGATCTGCATATTCTTTCTTCAAAAGGAAAAGATTCAGATTCAGATTTTTTTTCTTGCACTAATACTTCATGTGGTTAATAGTTTTTCTCTTGTCTTCCAGTGACCATCCCTTAGCAGAGAGCAGTGTTAGCACTCCATCCCAGCCCACTACTGATTCTAGCTTCCAGTCCCAGGCGACAGAGAGTGCCTACCAGACTCCCACCCCCACATATCAAACCCTGAATACCCCCACTTCTACTTACCTAGATTCCAGCTCTCCAGCCTCTTCTTACCTTGGCACTACTACACCTACATTCTCCTACCTTGGCCCCAACACCCTGCTAGGGAGCTATGTGGCCTCAGATCCTAGCCCACCCATTTCAGAACCCTTCCAGACCATCAGCCATGGAAGCCCCAATGCACAGCACCAGACAAACGTTCTCAGCTCGGCGCACAACTCCATCCTCCAGCAGCGCTCGAATGCTAATCAAAGTGGTTCCATCATGGACCAGGAAACATCACCAGCTAATGGTTTTGATGTGGGCATGCCAGGTCTAGGTGGTAGTCCAGTCCTTGGTTGTCATCTCTCTCAGGGAGCTCAGAGCAGCCCGGTCCTCAGCAGACAGGCCTCTTTGGGACAGGGGTCTCAGAAGAGCCCAGTCCTCAGTAGACAGCCATCCCTGGGCCAGCAGATGCAGAGCAGCCCTGTGCTTAGCCGTCAGCCACCTGTTGGACACCCACAAGGGAGTCCAATCTTGGGACGCCACTCATCTGTATCACAGGTTTCTCAGAGAAGCCCCAGTTTGGACCGCCACCCCATGCACAGTGGTTACACCACTCCAGATGAGAAACATGGGAACTTGTCGCGACAAAGCAGTTCCTCCGGCTACCAGGGTCCACCCACTCCCTCATTCCCCATCTCTCCTGCAGGCTACCAGGATGGGGGCATGATGGGGATAGGTGCTGGGCTCCGGCAGGGTAGCCTAGCCCCTGGTTTCCAGCCTCAGCTTCCAGAGAAGCGACGTATGTCGAGTGGTGATAGACCAAATGGAGCACCATCCTATGGCACCCTGAATGGGAAGATGATGTCCCCGATGAGTGGCGGAGGCACCCCCAGCTACTTCCATACTCTCTCTGACTTCTCAAAGTTCAATATGCCTGGTGAGTACATACTGCACATCTCTGGAGGATCTGTGCATCCAGTTCTGAAACAGACAGATCTGTGCACTTACCACATTTCCAAATAATTAAGTGATTTTAAAATGAACCTACAAATTAACATGCAAATTAACCGCATTTCCATCAACTGGTTTGGAGCAAATAAACAACGCTGCATAGTGTTGTCAGAAGGTAGTGGTATAGGCTACGTTACAAATAGATGTAATAGAAGAAGTAGTTTTTGCAAACTGGTCTCCAAAGTTTGGTCTCCACTCCACTAAGATTGCTGTTTTGAATCCAATAGTAGTTTTTCAAATGGATGGGGGGTCATAATATATGTTCATAATACATGGGGGTCAACACTACATGTTGAAGCTCATGAAACTAAACTACCAGTATATCAGTCAGCCTACTATTCTGTGTATCCTTCTTTATACTCCTTTGAGTGGAGGCAACACTGATTGTCCATGAGAGTGTGTGTGTGTGTGTGTGTGTGTGTGTGTGTGTGTGTGTGTGTGTGTGTGTGTGTGTGTGTGTGTGTGTGTGTGCAAATACACACAACCTCGGGTAAAAACAGACAGAGAGTAGACTAATGAGATGCAGTTTCGAGGTGAGACATTGATTACTAAAATGATTACTGAAATGTTACCTTCTTCAATAAAACTATCATTAGAGATCCTTTATAGCTTGTATCACAAAGCTGATTTATCACGTGGCTCTGTTAATGTTGAGTTTAATGGCTACAAACCAAAGAGGGTTGTTCATCACTGTGTTACAAAACACATAACAATAATCACAGTAATGAATTAAGTACCTTGCATCATTAGATGAGATGAAATGGTCAGGAGATAGCACCCAGGGGGAAAATGTGTGATGTAACACAGTGGTATCCATATGTCTGTTCCAACTTTTATTGAGTGTGTTGCAGGCATCAAAGTCTAAATGTGTTCATATTTACAAAATACAATTAAGTTGGTCAGTGAAAACATTGAAAATCTTTAAGCCATCAAAATAGTTGCTGATTTCAGTATAAGTAGTCCGTAAAACAGTATAGTGTATAGTAGAGCTTATTAAGACAAGTCCATTGTCTACCAAAATATTGTATTGCTGATTCATTTTGCGTTGTTAGCACAGCACACACAAAGTGATGCTTCTCTTTTCGCTGCAGATGGAAGTCCTGAGAGCAGGCTGAATGTCAAGTTTGTCCAAGACACGTCCAAATTCTGGTACAAGCCAGATATTTCCAGGGAGCAAGGTAAGCTGTCACAGAGCATGATCTAAGCTGAAATATGTGTTTTTCCTTCAGTGGCCTTCAGAAACATCTCCCAAAGTTGAATCACTAGTTTGATTTGAATCAGTCTGCATCTCAAGCTCATAAAGGAACCAAACCATCATGACCATCAAAACCTCTAAACCACCCTGCACTTGCTCACAACACATTTGGATTTGTCATTCCTTTGAATGAATTGCAAATGTTTTGACATATGAGTAAGTACAATTGTCATATAATTGTCATGTCATATGTCATACAATTTGCCCCATTACCAGTAGCACTTTACATTACAGCTCAGTAATAACACGGTGATAGTTTGGTAATACATGGGTAATGAATTAGTAATGCCATGTAATTACTAAAGTAATAACCATGTAATAACTCCAGTAATAACCAATGAAAATGCTTGGAAATAAAAATGTCCCCCCTTTTGCCTGCAGAACCTGATTGGTCCTCTTATGTGCATTCATAGGCCTGATTGGCTCTTGCCTTTTGATGTTTGGTTTAGTCTAATATTTCCATGAAATTAAATAGAAACAGGTAGTTTTATTTCACTTTTATTCCCAAAAATTCCCATTACTTATTACTGGAGTTATTACATGGTTATTACTTTGGTAATTATAAGGCATTACTACTTTATTACCTATATATATACCAAACTACTACCATGTTATTACCAAGTTGTTTCTTTATAAAAATTGATTATGTTCCTTAAATTGCTGTACTCTCACACTCACTGTGTATATACATCCATAACATTGTGACCACTGACAGGTGAAGTGATAATAATGTTGATCATCTTGTTACAGAGGCACCAGCCAGTGGGTGGGATATATTAAGCAGCAAGCGAACCTTTATGTCCTGCTCACACTAATATGGATATAAGATAGGATAAGAGATAAGATAATCCTTTATTAGTCCTACAAAGGGGAATTTTTTTAGTGTTACAGCAGCATAAGGGATAGCAAAGTTAAAGTAAAACTATAAAGCAGCACTCAGTAAAAGCAATAATAAAAAATAAGTACAGGAGCTGCCCAGTGCCGTCAGAGTGTCATGCATGGGGTGAGAGCTGTTGTCCGCATCCTATCTCCCACCCGTCAGGTGTCGAGGGGGCTTCCCAGGACAGAGCTGGCCTTCTTGATCACTGTCAAGTCTCCTCCTGTCTGCAGTTGAGATGCTGCTGCCCCAGCAGACCAGTCCATAGAAAATGGCTGATGCCACAACAGAGGAACAGAGAAAATTTCCTCAGGAGTGCCCCCTGCACCTAAAATACCTGAGTCTCCTCAGCAGGTAGACCCTGTTCTGGCCTTTCCTGTAAAATGCAGTTGTATTGTCAGTCTAGTTCAGTGTGTTGTTCAGGTGAACGCCTGTCTTATAAGTATAAGATGGACACACGTACCGTTGTTGTGTTGAAATCTATATTATGTAAAGAACACACTTCAACAACACAAACCATCGCTTTTAAGTTAACTTAAGTTTATAAGTCATTGCTGCTCACCTTCATGACAGACTAAAGCCTCTGTATCTGCTGCATCCAATATTATCGGAAGGTCCGCAGAAACAATTGTTTGTCTGAGCATTTCTAATGTGAACAGAGATATTTTATAAAGCAAAGATTGCGTGGAGAGATGTTCTGACCCAATCATCTACCATCACAATTTAGCCCTTGTCATTTACCATTGTAACAAGATCAACATTATTACCACTTCACTTGTCAGTGGTCAGAATGTTATGGCTGGACTTTTTCAAGGTCCATTGCAATAACAGACTCAAACTGACAAATCTTTGAATATCAATATAAACATTCACCATTTGTTGGCTCTGAAGATTGTGTAACTTGATGTTTGCAACTTGCTGGTGATGGTAAGCATATTATGGAGATCATCTGAATAAGTTCCAGAGTAGAGGAATAGAAACAGAAAAAGTGGATTTTGCTGTAGGATTGTTTCAGCGACTTAATATGAACATTCTGAATGTTTTTTTTTAACTGGATCAAGTTTGTTTTTGTAAGAGTACCATGAATACACTCACTTGCTCTTGTATGTTGTGCTTGTGAGGTCAGCAACTATTGACTACACCATCTGCATTTGCTCAAGGTCCATATTGGATTATATCATGTTAAATACAAGCACATGCTCCGCTGCAGTGCCATCACACATGCACAGTTTATACTTAGTGCCATGCACTCCCAGCAGAAAAGCCACACCATATGTAGTGGATTAGGGAACATCTGCATGCATTGCTCATAGCATCCATCTTCCTTCCTTAAACTGCCACATGTGGACAAGCTCAGTCATTAAACTAAATAGTGAAATAATGGATCTAAAGCTCCTCTCCTTGAACAATGGTCTGTGTAAAGCAAAGTGCCATGTCATTTGTACTTTTAATGAAATACAGAAGGGCAGAAGCAAAGGGCGTGGAATTCTTACACCTTACTTTGGGTCAGTGTTTACTTTTGGCTTGCTCTCAGTTAACCTTTAATATGCTGACTTTCATTGACTTATAATGCTATTCACTAGAGTGTGCAGAGAAAAATGCCTCTGCATTGCTTTTAATATCTCGAACCAGAGATGCAGCAATCAGTTTTCAGCTTGATTGGCCGTGGCCGCTGACCAGCTGATCAGTAGGGCTGGGCCATAAAACAATAATAGTAATTATCACACTACAATTTCATGTCATAGTAATTATCATTATCACAGTATTTAGTTTTCTTTTGTCTTTTAAGTTTATTTTGTTTACATTCTCAGTTAAAACATGTCTGTTTCAGTGTTTTGTATATGTTGATTTTGAACATTTTATCATTCTCCAAATCTCCAGCCAATACCACCAGCCTGAGGGCATTAAAGGACATTCACTGGACAGAACATGGTCCAGTTGACTGATGATCCTTTTTGCTTACTGGATCACGTTTCTTCCAGAGTGATCTCAGGTCCAAAACCAAACCAAAAACCATGATACAAGTGGTTTGGAAACAAGAATACATAAATAAATAAAATGTATGTGCAAATATTGCTACAGCTTGTTCAACTCAGATGTGGCTATGCCAATTTGTTGTACAGGTGACTGCACAATGACAATAAATGCTATCTTAGCTAATCTTATAGCAGCAGGAACAAAGCTGTTTTTGTAACGCTTTGTTGCTTTATCGCTGGACTCTACACATTGAAAAGTTTAAAAGCAACAATAAAAACTGATCAGGTAACATAAAACTAGAGGCCAGTCGCTCAATTAAAATATGAGGCTGCATCTTATTAAAAGCAGAAGAAAAATCAGCAAATAAAAGTCTCACATGAGATTTACATATATATGTATCTTTTGTCATATAGATAGATCAGTACCAGTCAAATTTAAACACATGATGTCTCATGTCACACAGACGACACAGTATGCCACAGCCACGCACACACTAAAATGTTGAGAGTATGGATGACGAACCTGCCAGAGGACTGCAGATATTCAACTTCAATTCAAACTGATCTACCATATCTTACAGCCCAATTGCTTACTGTTTGTTTGACTCTAACATGTCATTTAAAAAAAAAAAAAGTTGATATAAGTGGATGTCCCCTGCGTTTCAGCAATTACCCTGTTGAGAGAGCGGGAGCCCGGAGCTTTTGTCATTCGGGACAGCCACTCATTCAGGGGGGCTTATGGCTTGGCAATGAAGGTGGCCTCTCCTCCTCCATCGGTGCATCCAAACAAAAAAGGTAAGGGACAGAGTGATGGCATGCAAGACCCATCAACAGTACAAGACAACAGTACAAATAACAAACATTACACATCCAACCCAAAATACTGGACTTCCTGTTGGGTATAGAGAATGGGCCCAAGAGGCTTTTCTGTGCATCTGGATCTGATACATTTGCCTACCAAATTTTTTACATCTAGGTAAGATCACATGCAGGGGCTTAATTTTTTACATTTTGTAGGGGTGTGCTATTTTGCCACTTCTGGCCATGGCATTGTTCAGTGAAAAGTAATCATTTTAATAAGTCTCGTGGTGACTCTTACCAAATTTGAAGTAATTTAATTTAATTCTGTAGGAGGAGTTTGTTCAAAACAATGAATGAAAATGGCAAAAATCTGGCAAAAAATTGCAACCTATTGGGTTCAGGGTATTGCTCCCAGAGGCTTTTTGTGCATCTGGACCTGATATGTGTGTCTTCCAAATTCAGTATGTCTTGGTGGAAACCTTATGCAGGGACTTAATGTTTAAGATTTTACTTGGAGTGCTATTGAGCTATTTTGCCATATCCGTGCACAAAACCCATAAAGTATTTCTTATGTACTTCTGATGTGTGTGCAAATTTTCAAGTACATTTAGCTGCTCAAAAATGTGATTCTTTCAGAACAAGAATAATAACAATCCTTATTGTTTTAGAGAGAGCCTTGACACTTGACAATGCTTGGTCCCTAAATATTGAGTTTGGAGACTGCAGTGATCTTTGTAGTTTCTCCTTGTTTGGATCTTTCGACAGGGCAAAGACAGATTTAGCCCTAATATCTTAATTGCTAACATATGAGGTGATGTCCGTGTACTAATGAACTGTGTATTCCCTCCACTCACTCCCCTCTGCCTCTCTGTTGTTTCAGGTGACATCACCAATGAGTTGGTGAGGCACTTCCTGATTGAGAGCAGCCCTAAAGGAGTGAAGCTGAAAGGCTGTCCCAATGAGCCATACTTTGGTTAGTGAACACCTGCTGCCCTCTCTCATATTCGCATGCACACTGACAGCTCAGTTAAGCCTTAGAGGAACATTTCAACACAAGTGTGTTCAAGCATGGTTCCTGTCAAAGATCTACACACTATTCCATGTTTTGAGATGTCTAATCCTGCTGTAATTATAGTATTGACTGTGTGATCAAGTTCATGTTCTCCCTACTAATTACACCGGAAAACTATGTGATGTCAGTGTTTCAAACAGAAACAGCTCCTCTGCCAAATCCAAAAAGGGACAAACTGTTGTTTTTACTCTCTTTGCTTTTTCATTTTCTCTTTTGTGCATTTGCAGCATGGATTTTTTATTAGAACTGCAGACAGTGGAGTGTCTGTAAATCAACCTAAAAAGAGATCAACATTGTACCAGTTGGAAGTAATGGACCTTCTGACTGTGATTTTCTGTAGAATTTCAACATACATGACAGTTTGATATTCTGTTCTTGGAATATCAGGAATATCTGAGTGAATATCTTGGAATATCTGATGTTTTTCAACATCAGATGATGTAATTTATTTGTCAGTTTGAGAAAAATTTGGTTTTTCATTAATTTAAATAAAGCTTATTTTTTATATTACACACCTGTATTAAACCCTGATGGCTTTACGAGTCCCATTTATGACCTATGTTTACTTTTCACGTTGTCACAGTGGAACAATAATTAAATTTAAAAAAATGTCCTTACCTTGCTCCAAAATTACCGTCTGACTCATAACAGGTGCTTATAACAGGTGTATGTTAGCAAATCAGAATCACTGTAAACTGACAGGCATATGTCCCCATTTCTCCATATAAGGGAATGGAGAAATCAGTGAAGTTGAGAAAGAGAGAAAAGTAGCCCCGAAAGCAAAAAACCAAAAGAATTTCACAACGTAAGAAACTGAAACAAAGTATTTGAGGTGGAAGACAGAAAAGCTCACTTTTCTCAGGAGTAACAATGTAATTGTGTGAAGTGTGCACTGTAGCTCAGGTTAAAAGAAAGAAATGATTTGACATTAAAGTTGCAAAGCAGAAAATCTGAAAAAAAATAAATAATTGAATTATGACAACAATTGATGACAATGAAAGGGCATCAATTTCATGATTATTTATTAAGCAATATTTAAAACTGGTAATTAGTAATGCATTTGGTAGAATGTATTAAAGCCTTTTTCAATTAATGTGTTTTTAATATGTAGTGCATTTAGTTAAAATGTGTTTTATTACCATAGTACAAACAAATTCTGGTAAGAAAATGTTTTGGAATCCTGGATTTGTGCCCTGTTTGTGAATGAGGCCCAATGTATCTACTAACTGCTGCTACAATATTAAAGATTTGACAATTATGGTGAAAAATGTCATGTTGATTTTGTCATAATTTAGTTGTGATAGTGATTTCATCACAGGTCATGAATGCACCCTGAATGCACCACAACACTACAAAAAAAAAAAAAAAAAGCACAATGAAACCCTGTATCAACACGCCAAAACTTCAAACTACTCCAACCCAAAGATAGAGGCAGCAGGACTTTATCAGTGTGAGGTGTAGACAGTAGTTGTTTTTAACTTGTGTTGTGTCTCTCTTCAGGCTGTCTGTCTGCCTTAGTCTACCAACATGCCATCACACCACTGGCCCTGCCCTGCAAACTCCTCATCCCAACTACAGGTTTGTACAGTTTTCAGTTTAAACTAAATCCAAGCATAAATTGCAAATGTTTATGTCAAGTTTAGCATTTTACTTCATTTTACTTTAAAATGCTTAAACATAAGGAGTTTGACTTACAATGTATGTGCAGGCAGGGAAGCATATCAAATGTATATGTCAAAGGATTTCAACAAAACCTTCAGTCCATACAATGTGTCTATGCATTTATTGGTTGCTACATATCATTTATAGCACATTACTGTACTGTAACATTGCTGTCACTTTTATTATTGCACACAGATACATATCAGAGGAGAGGCTGAAACCTGATTGATATAGTCATAGGCATGCGGTGACAATGACAATTAACGATTTACTGATACAGCCGCAAAAAAAATTAAGAGACCACTGGTTTTACTGTGTTTGAGTAAAATGAACAGTTTTATTTATTCTACAAATTACTGACAACATTTCTCCCAAATTCAAAATAGAAATATTGCCATTTAGAGCATTTATTTGCAGAAAATACAACTAATTAAAAAACGAAAAGAAAAGAAAGATGCAATGTTTTCAGGCCTCAAATAGTCTCAAAAAGTGTTTTTGTTTTAAACATCATAATACTAATGTTTTAAGAGGTCAGAATTCAATATTTGTTTTCAATGTTATTCAGTATTATTTATAATATTCAATATAACGTTGATTTTTGATCACAGCTTTCATGTGTGTTGAATTGCTCTCCACCAGTCTTTCACATTGTTGTCGGATGCTTTATGTCACTCCTGGTGTCAAAATACAAGCAGTACAAGCATTTGAAGCAGTCTCTTCATTTTTTCCACGGCTGTATAAGACTTGCGTGTGCTGGCCCTTTTTTGACATTAGCTAACTCTATTACTATGCTAACAGATGTCTACATCCACAATAACAGCAACAATACACTGATATAGAGAATATAGAAAACTCTGGTTGGATTTGGAGTTGGACCGCTCACTCCAAAGTTCTTCAGTGTCTCTCTTGTGGTCTCTCTACAGCTGCAATAGTGTACAACACTGGATACTGTTAGCTCAGAAATGCAGTCAGCTAATGTCAAAAACCGACCATCTGTGGCAACCTCTGAGACTGAAATAAGAAGCCAATGCAGAAGTGCCGAAAACTGCAGTTCCTTCAATGGTCACTTAAGGCTGGCTCTAAAAGTGAGTCAATCCCCATAGCCCCATGTTAAAACATCCACCTTTAGAACAGAAATAAATATGTTTACAGCCTGGTACAAAAATGGTTTTGGTCTCTGCAGCTAATATCACCATTCATTACAAGAAATGTCTTTTTCTGAGTTGAGTGACCAGGAAGGTGGTAGGAAAGCAGACTCAGAAGGCATCTTGGGCTCCCATGGTGAACATTTATTTGCAGTGCTCTGTACACATGGCAAATAAACAAAACAATACAAATAACAAAAATAATGAGGAAATTATTTTATTTTAAATTTATATTTATCTTTGTTTTTGGCCAGGCTGTGTATATTACAAGTTGACATTGCTGTTATCAAACACCACTATATGTGTTAATATTTATCAGTTGCTTGAAATTGATTAATGGTGTTTAACGTGACCATGTTGCGTCAGTGTTGTCAGTTTTTTCAGCAGGTTAGCGTTGGTTTGTTTCGCCCCTAACTCTTCCCCAGCTCCATTTCACCTATATGGTCACTTGTGTTTCCAAAAAAACAAGATGACAATGGCCAAAATGTCAAACTTGTGGTTTCAAACCATCAATCCTCAAACCAATGGGTGATGTTACTGAGACTTTTTATGCTATTTAGTCTATGATTCCAACACAAATTTCACATAGGAACACATGTTCCATATTTCACCTTTTAAGGAGCCATATGTAGTATTTCTACTTTAACATATTACAAAATGCCTAAAAGTATCATTAGAGTGTTTAGAATAAAGAGTTCTGATGATGATTCTCTGTTTTTGTAGATCTCATTGAGGAAGTGCCAGAGGTTGCTACAACAAATCCACTCACTGAAAGACTTAAACAGGGAGCAGGTAAGACATCAGTTCATTGCCATTGTAAAAAGCAAAAGTCTTCACAACATATTCCATTCTAAACTTTTTAAAATGACAGGAAACTTGCTTTAGAATTATGTTTCATCTGTAACTACATGCAGCAATATATAATTCAAAGCTTTGATCATAATAACAAAATAAAGTCTAAAAATAAATGGGTTACATTTGATAAAAGCTGACGAGAAGGTAACATTATTTAGCTACATATTCATGATTTGCAGCTTTGAGATTTTAGGACATTTACACATTATTGTATCCTGAATACATTCATTACTTTGACATATTGATGTCTTTGTTATCCCAGTGCCGACAGCCCCTGCTGACTCACATGGTAAACCTTGTGCACTTTTCAACCTACTGTATGCGTGGAATGTGCATCCCACATCTGTTGTCTGTCTTCAAACATTACAGACAAAGCCATCAAATAAAATATTTGATGGCTCTGTGCAATAATAATAATAATAACGTGTTAATAATAATAATGTGTTGTCTTTTAACAATGGTGTCCATATCAAGCAGAATGTGCTATGTGGAATGATGTGGATGGATTTGAAAAGCATAGTTTGTTCCAGAAAGCATGCTGTAATGACAAGAAATGTATATTTTTGCATGAACAGGTGATTCCATAAGCTATGAATGAGATTTGCGATATAGCAATAAGTTTAGTCTTTTAGTTTTGTTGTCAATTTGTGAAATTGTCAAAAGTTCCAGTGTGTAAGATTTAGGGGGATTTAAGAGGATGTAATTACACAAATGGAATATAATATTCCTAATTATGTTTTCATTAGTGTACAATCACCAGTGTGTCCTTGAATCGCCACCTTATCATGGTGAAGGGGTTTGCGTGCTCTAAGGAGCTATGTTTTTGGGGGCATTTAGCTCCTGTTAGGGTCTCCCAGGACAAATCAGTCCTAGGTGAGGACCCAGACAAATAGCTATTCAGGAAACTCTACAACTACAACAGCGAGGAAGATAACCTCGGAGGAGGGGCTTGTAGGCGAGCATCTGATGGCTGGGCACCATGATCAGCCTGAATAAGCCACATGGTTTCGCCTTCCTCTGCACACACCACCCGCAGGAGGGATAGTAAGGCTCTGGTGCAGTGCAGTTTGTGCGGCAGCCAAAGGCGGTCTGATCCCCGGATGCCAAAAGTGGCTTTTAGGACATGGAGCATCACTTCTCTGGGGAAGGAACCTGAACTGGCACGGGAGGTTGAAAGGTACCGGCTAGATCTAGTTGGACTCACAGTTTGGGCCCTGGAACCAATTTCCTTGAGAGGGGCAGGACTCTGTTCCACTCTGGAGTTGCCCAAGGCGAGAGGCGAGCAGGTGTGGGCCTACTTGTGGCCCCCTAGGTTGGCGCTTGTACATTGGAGTTTTCCCCATGAATGAGAGGGTTGTTTCCCTGTGCTTGCGGGTCGGGGACCGGGCTCTGAGTGTGGTCTGTGGTTATGTGCAGACTACATAAGCCTAAATGCGTAGTGAGGATTTGCTGTGAATGTCTGGCAGAGACCCCTGTCCGTCTCAGGAAGGGAAAGCGGTGTTTCACCCTGCCCCTGCTGACCTCAACTGTGGACATTGTTAGACGATGGAAGGAATACATTGAGGATCTCCTCAACCCAACTGATACGCCTTCTGTAGAGGAAGCAGAGTCTGGAGACTCAGAGGGGGACTTGTTCATCACTGTGGCTGAGGTCTCCGAGTTAGTTAGGAAACTCCTCGGTGGCCAGGCTGCAGGGCTGGATGAGATCCGCCCTGAGTTCCTCAAGGGTCAGGATATTTGTGGGGCTGGCTTGGCTGACACATCTTCTCAATATTGCATTGTGATAGTACCTCTGGCTTGGCAGACCTGGGTGGTGGTTCCACTTTTCAAGAAGGGGGGGCAGAGGCTGTACTCCAACTACAGGGGGATCACACTTCTCAGCCTCCCTGGGAAGGTCTGTGCCAGAGTATCAGAGAGGAGAGTCTGGCCAATAGTTGAACCTCAGATTCAGGAGGAATAATGCGGATTCTGTCCAGGTCGTGTATCACTGGACCAGCTCTTTACCCTCTACAGGGTGCTGGAGGGTGCATGGCCCATGCAGTCCACATGTGCTAAATATTGCAAAAATGTTTGTACACTTGGAAGAGGTGGAAAAGTTGGTGTAACAATAAAAGGTAAGTGCAATGGAAACAAATTTAGCTAATAATTCTGTGCGTGCATGTGTACAGTGATGAGGAGACTGCAATGTTCATTGAATTAATACAGAAACAAACAGAAATTAGATGGAAACAGCAACAAATTGTAAATTGCAAATTGTACCATATATGAAGAGCTGCAGACTCAAATGTTACACAAAGGCAAATGGAAGAGTTTGAAACAGTCTCATGAGGGCATTTAACTTTTTTTGTGGTCACTATAGGAGAAGGTGAGGAAGGTATTCAGTTGGTTGTAATCTGCAACTTCACCACTAGATGTCACTAAATATTACACATTGAACCTTTAAATGCCATCTGTTGTATTCTTGATGTTATTATTGAACTGAGATATTTGCTCTGTTTGCAGCATGCAACGTGCTCTACATCAACTCGATTGAGATGGAGTCCCTGACTGGCCCACAGGCTGTTGCCAAGGCCATATCTGAGACATTGGCTGCTGTTTCTCTACCTACTGCCACCACTGTGCACTTCAAGGTGTCTTCACAAGGCATCACACTGACTGACAACCAGAGGAAGTAAGTCTGCAAGCTACCTGCATTTAATAATGTTTATTTTTTTATTTTAATTTAAGCACATGTATATGTAAGAAAACTTTATCCAAAAGAGATTAGAAACAACTTGGTAGATTAACTTAAAAAGGTGAAATTATTTATACCAAAACACAGATAGATTAAATTCATCTTATTTTGTGATGCGCATTGTAAGAAATGTTTTAACCTAGTCTGTTGGTTTTCTTGTTTTTTAGACTTTTCTTCCGTCGCCACTACCCTAGCAATTCTGTCACCTTCTGCGATACCGACCCTCAGGACAGAAAGTGAGTACAAACATCTTCCAAGTTATTACAATACAATTTGCGCTTGGTGTAAGTCTTCTCTGACCACTACTACTGATTAATAATGTGAAACTGATACACGAAAGTATTCAAATGAACATGAAACCCTAATCCTGTCTTCACAGATGGAACAAGCCTGAGGGAGGCACAGCAAAGTAAGTAAAGCAGCAGGAATTTAATCGCTAAGATTAATGTGTAAATAGTTTATCAATTTATATAACAGAGGTAGAAGTAACAAAATACAAATATTTCATCCCTGTATTTCTGTATTGTTTGCAGGTATGTGTACTTTACTTATCATTTACTTGATTTATAAGTCTGACAACTTTGTACTTTGACTACATTTTGAAACAAATATCTGTATTTTCTACTCCTTACATTTTCGAAACAGGCTTGTTAATTTAATGGGTTTGTCCATCAGTAGGTGCCCATTACATTTAAAAATGCAGTATCTTAGTAACGGCTTGACAGAATGGTTTAAAATTTGGCGCAAACACAAGGACTCAAGGATGAACGAAAATATATTGGTGGCTAAATGTCAAGGGTGCTGTGTCACCACAAAATCCACTTTTTGGCCATAACTGCTAGTAATTAAAAGAACTGCATGAACAGATTGTGATGCAAGGATAGTGGACGCATCTGACTGAACTTAAAGTTCTTGTTATTTTGTTATTATCATTGTGCACCTTTGTAGCATCAAGACTGATTTCAACATTGAACAATAACAGAAGATCTCTTGGTGTATCTATGGGTGCATATCACACACAACAAACAAAACAAGATGAAAACACACCTATAGTATCTGATTTCATAATTTAGTACTTATTTTGTTCGTTAGGGCCTGAGCATACATGAAGTGTACAGCAAAGGCCCTCTTGTATCTACTCAGATAATATTATACCTTCTTATTCCATGGCCTGAAACAAACACAATTTTGGGCCTAAACATGCTTGAAAACTCACCAAAAATTGGCATGTGGCTCCAGTAAAACCCCCTCGACTTTGGCTTACCCCAGCATGCTGCTTACAGCTTTATTTTTATTTATTTTCATTTAATGTTGCAAAAGAGTACACAATTTGAGCTTATTCAACATGATGAAAATGACAAAAGATGAAATTCATGTAAAAGATGTACTTAGATATAAAACACACCTGTAGTGCATGATGAAAATGACATAACAAGACAAAAACATAAAAAAAGATCCAACAAGACTCAAGGGCATACTTCTGACTTTGAGTACATTTCAGAACCTGTACTTTTACTGCAGTAAAGAAGTTGATTCAGTACTTTTACTTTTGCCACAGTGTCAGTACTTCTACTGGAGGAAACAATTTGTGGACTTTTGCAACCTCTAATAGATAATGAAGATAACTTTCTTTAAAAATAAGTCTCTACTTTTGTCATTCCAGGTTGTTTGGGTTTGTAGCGCGAAAGCCGGGAAGCACAACTGACAATGTAAGCCACCTCTTTGCAGAGATGGATCCTGAGCAGCCTGCCAGTGCCATTGTCAACTTTGTTTCCAAGATGATCACCTCACAGAAATGATGAGCACTATAGGCAGACCCTGGCTTGTTTTGAAATTCCTTCGGTTCTTTTCTTTCCTTTTCTTTTAACCACAGAATTTACTGTCAGTTTGGGACAATTTAGCATTTGGTTTTACACGTCAACTTATTTTTCCTGCTGACTTACATTTTAGCAAATGTGTGCGTGGTTGTGTGTAAGCAAATGAAAGGGGCACGACAGTGTGTGTGTTTGTGTCTTGGACCCGTGTAATTTTCTTCTTGGATGGACTCCAGGGTGGACCAGAGGAAGTGCAGAATGGGGCGTGGCTGTGTGTGTGACAATGGAATGGGAGGCGTTTTTCGTTTCCCCGGGCAGGGTAACACATGAACAGGAAGGGAATGACATTGTGTGTGCAAATGTTATTTTTTTGTAATTGTTAATTATTATTTTTTTAAAGAAGAAGTCAAGTTGTGTGATATAAAAGGGGATTGTAAATCTGTTAGGCTTTTGATTGGTCAACCAAAGATTTTAAAAAGTAGTCAGGGCGAACAGTGTGCCACTGTCAGAGGGTCAAAAGTATTCTTTTGTAAGACAAATATGGCTGCTTAATCAAAAATACTGAACTGTTTCTGTCTGTATGTACTGATACTGTAGGTCAATTCTGAACTGTTGCCATTTTGCAAACTTTTTTGCAGCTAGCGAGGTCTGTGTAAATATTCTAGATTGCTTTATGAGTAGGACTGTTAGACATTTGGTGCCTGACTTTCTTCTTTTTTTTAAATACAGAACCTTTAAGAAGAAAAAGGACTAACCTCATCCAGGCTATCTTAAATATGCAACTGGCCAAACGTAGATATAAGGTTGCTCTCCAAAACTGTGATATCCCTGTGAACACAGAGACAGCCCACTAAATCATCTGCACAATCACATTAGCTTCCTCTCTGCCATTGTTCTATTCCTATTGTTCTGTTCCACTCAGTACTGAAAGGCCAAAAGCTGTTTCGTAGAGACGACCCTTACCCTTCAGTACTTTGTGTTTCTGTTCACAGGAAGCTTTGTGTGTCAGTCAGCCAAAAAAATGTTTAACTCACACACTACCCAAAAAGTAAGCTATACATATATACATACATAGATATATATACATAAAACTTCCAAACAGCGACTTAAGATATTTATTTTTTGCTTTATTGCTCTATGTTATCTTGTATACATGTATTATAAAGTATACATCAAGAATACTGAAAGTGAAAGGAGAAGAATGCTTTTTATTTTGGCTAACAACATTGACATATAAGTTGTAAAGTGTGAGCATTTATGTTTATCACTGTTGTTTTTGAATGTTTGTTTTTTTCCACAGCATTATTTCCTTTTTGTTAACTTTGTTTTCAGCATAAAAAAAGGTTCTTTTGGGAGGGGACATATTTTCAATGAAAGATAGTTGTCACAAAAGTTCCTAATTGGAGTTGTCCAAAATAAATTGTTTTATTATGCCTGCCTAAGAAATACAATGACCAAGTTTAGCACTTCAATGTTAAAGCATTATGTGTGTGTTTCTACAAAAGATCAAATATGACCATTGACAGAGCCACCTCATGTTCTTCATTGCATGTGTGGAAGAAGCCATACTGTTACTAGTTTCTTACACAGTGCAGTAGCTGCTGCCCTCATGTGATGTCAAAATATCATTACACAAGAATCACTTCCATTCAAATACAGTGTTTTAACTGTGGTTATGTCAAAGGGTAAGAGTTCAAATCACCTGGTAACTAAAACTACTTTGATTTGCTAATTTTCTTAGTAAATGAGGTTTCAGGTCCTGCTGATTGTGTAGTAGCAAAGGAGGATGCTCTCCTTTTTGCCTGATGCATTTGGATCAGTTGACAGCATGATTAAACCCATCCAGTGGGTTAGTTTGGGGTCCTATACTGACTCCAATGTACTTGTTTAAAAATAAAGAATACAGCAATTACAGGGCTTTTATATCAGACTAAAGTGTCGCATTATTTATTAGCAAGAGCCTGCATGCTCAGGTTATTACTGTAACACTGCTGACTGTAATCTGTGCACAATATTGTCAAGTCTTATTCAATCCAGCCTTTTCTAGAAAAATGCCCATAGAACAATGGCATCAGGTTTTGATTTTCATGCGACGACTGTGTCTTGACTCTGCGTGTAAGACAAAGAATTTCTATTTTTGCTTACAAAATGCTTGTTGAGGAGAGATCTCCTTTACTTTAAACTGAATGTTAGCCATGTGTTTGCCAAGATGGAAAGTCCGGGGGCCTCTGTCCACTGTGAGCAAACAGCCCGGACCGTAGAATGTCTCAATGAGCTACTATTCCTGTATAGAGCTTTGTCATTTTTGGTTTGCTATATATATATATATATATATATACGTATATATATA
>JAPQRN010000116.1:0-20341 GCA_037367275.1 Coranthus polyacanthus | reverse complement strand
CCGTCCCCCCCGTCCGTCCCCCCCGTCCGTCCCCCTGCTGGCTGTGCACGCTGCCACATTCAGGGCTATGTCGGGGATGCCTGGAACATCTTCGATGCTATGGTGGTGATTGGCAGTGTAATCGACATCATACTCAGCCAGGTAGAAAGACGTCACGTCCGACTCTGTCATTCCCTCCTGCTGCTCTCCCACTGCTGCTGCCACTTTCCTTTTTTTCCTTCCTGCTTAGCCTCTTTTCTTTAATTCCAACGTATGTATTACATTACATTCAGTCCATTTAAAGGTGAGATGTTGTTGTATAAAGGCTCAATCCCAGTTCACACCTCTTGGCCCTGTCCCTACATTTGCCGTGCCCTCTGTTGGGTAAAGACACTTCAGAACATAACAGATAAACCTAGATAAAAGGACACTTCATTGGAATGTTACTACATATTATATTACATATACATATTACATATATATAACACTACATATAACAGACACTGTGCATCGGCATAACAGTTCAAGATGCGAGTGCCCTGATTAAAACCAAAGAATTCAAATCAAGCTATGTGTACCGTATTGAATTGCATCATATTCTTTTTCATTGGACTGTAATGCATTGAATGTCATTCATATGTATCTGTAATGCATCAGATCGTTGGGAGTGCATCAAGGTGCGTCCTCCTCAGGGAAATGACTCCCCTGCACTGATATGTGATGAGCAGGGAAAAGCAGAACATTTTCTGCTGGATTATTTTTCAAGCTTCATACACAGGACATGGAAATGACTGTAGTGTCACTCACAAATCGTTGTTCATACAAATTTCTGCATTTTTTCTGAAATGCTTGTAATGACGATCCAGTTGCACATTCCTTTGCGTCATCTACATTAAACTAGGACACTCTAATGGATTTTAAACATTTTTGCATGATTATTTTTGCGATGATATTTTCATTTACCAGCACTGTTAGCCCCGACTGCTACGGTTCTCAAAGCATACTGGAAATTTTGTTCTGCCGTTCTTTTGGAGTCTGCATCTGGGGAAGCTCAGTTTGGACGCGTGGACGATCTCTACCCCCTGATCTCCGAAAGAAACGGGACACCCTACCTACACAGGAGCGCGTAAAATGAAGGGGTAGGGCCAAGGGTGGGTGGGGTGGGGGTTTGGGATTGGGCCAAAGTCTATGGTGACCATGACTTTCAGCCTGCCACTGCTCAGTAAGAGTACAAAATGACTGTCAAAATGGGAGGTTTATTATAGGTGATTCTTTTATAATATATGAAGTTTTGTGTCTTACAGACTCGGTGGCAGGCAGGATTTGAATTTCAACCTCACTCTGTCATATCTAATCACAACTTTTTGATGTACTCCTCTTTCTCTCTTTCATAATTCTTTTTTTTTTACCTCTTCCTCCTTTCTTTTCTCTTTCTTGCTCTTTTGTCTCTCCTTTTTTTCTGTGTGTCTTTGTCGCTCATGCTTGCAGAACTATTTTGCTGATGCATGGAACACATTTGATGCCTTAATTGTTGTGGGTAGCGTGGTTGACATTGCCATCACTGAGATCAATGTAAGTAATCGTTGAGCACACATACACGCTTGTCTTCCTGTTTCACTCCCAGAAAGGCAGCCTTGCTTGTAGCTTTAGCGTTGCATTCAAGACCAAAATACTAATTCACAACAACTGCTTACCAGGAAAAAAAAAACATTTGGCATCAAACTACGATTTTTATGATATAATAATGAAGCCCCTCAACACTTTCCTTGACTCAATAAAAAGAGAATGTGACAATATTTCACTGCCGTCTCTAGAAGAAGTTGATTATTAACCTGTTGAACAGTCATAGCAGATTTATACATTTAAGGCCGTGTAATACGATCTCATATATGTGTATCTCATGATATAATAAATTCAGTGAATAAACAGTTCGCATGGAAAGGCGATTGATTCTGTTGTAGGTGGTTACGACAACAAAAACCAACAGAGCGCAATACAAACAAGGCTTTTCTATCATCACACTATATATCATCTGTCGTCACACAGCCCAGTATAATTATATAAACTAGTCCCAACGTTAATTTTTAACTCTTTCCACATTTTGCATTCAGGTTCGTAAAAACCAGAATGTCAAAATGTGAGGAAGTGTTGTTTTTGAATGCAACAAAAATGATTCCCTTTTAAAACCTGCACGTGATCATTATTTCTAACCTGTGGATCTGCTTAATAGTGCTACTGCAAGGCTACTCGCTGAGCTGAGGTTAACGCTGACTTCATGCTTGCTGCAGGCTTGAAGGTGTTTGTTTGTCTCTGTCACTTGTTTAAATGAAAGTTTACAGTTTGCCTGTAAAGAAGAGTTAATTTAAAAAGAACAGAATGTAATGTATAAAATAGATGTTGCACATTGAAAGCATGGACATCAAGTCAAACCCTTATATATTTGCTTTGCTGCACTGGCTATTACTAAACACAACATTAAATGCATTTCTCCTTTTTCCCGTCATCATGCTCCTGTCCATGTAAAAACCACATATCTCCAAATGAGTGTTTGTGATAAGATGAATAATGAGGTGTTCCTTTATGGGTTGAGTTTAAAATTCTCCTCCTTCTTAAGCTGAACAAACTCTTTAAAAACCCTCTTGGATTCACTGCATTGTCAGAAAACTGAAAACAGGGCCGAAAAGTGAAGAGTTTTTTGAAACAAACAAACATATGATGATGTTACAGATTATGATGCGCTGCTGTAGATTAAAATACACAACAGTATATAAAGTAGATCCAATGAGCTAACATCTATACAGCAGTAAAATGCAACATACGCATTAATGCAGCAGTAAAATGAATCCAAAAACAAAGTATGTTGATATAACGTAACTTTAAGCATCATTAATAATTTCAGTTAAAAGGATTTTAGTTTATTTTCACCACTTAACATATAATGTATTGCGTTGTATGCATTGTATGTGCTGTTTGCATGTATCTGGTGCCTGGAGAGCAAGTCATAAAGATTTTGCATGACAGGCTTTACGCTGGTGCTGTCTCTGTTTGTTTTATAAACTGTTCTGCTGTCGGTATGAATGTGCTTCTACGGTCTCAGGATGACATGTGATGATGAATGGTTTGGTGCAGCACAGCTGGTTTGTGTAACTCAGATTAACCTCAGGCTTTTGGTTTTAAGTCGACAGCCATTCCTGTCGTCAAGGTGATAGTGGAGCCAGGGGTAAGAAGCCCCTCCTCTTCCATTTAAGTCCCTCCCTCCTCCTGTGATCATCCAAAAGTCAAAGCATCCAAATCTTTTTGTTGTCGCTATCTGTTGCTCACTTTCTGATGGAAACATTGAGATGCTTTCTGTCAGACCTCCTGGTCTTGTGTATTTAAGATGTCTGAGGGTTTGGAAATAAACTCTCAATGTTTGTCAAAGTCTTGTTTTGAGTTCATCCGGTTTGTTGCATTTTAGCTTCAGTATCATGACGTTTCGTGGAGTTTTTGTCCTGTCTGGGTGCATGGCATGACATAGGGATACAGATAAGACAAAGGGTTTTTTGTCTCATTTATTCATTTCAATAAAGCTTGTCTTACATATGGACAACGCACTCTTTTGAGTTTACATTGTCTAAGGTCTTAGGTGTTTGTAATGTAACGAGATCGTGGAAGATCTGTCTTGGTGTTTGTATGGAGCGAAAAAACGAAATCTGTAAATCTGTCTGTTGCCTGTTTTTGACAACCAGAGTTAAATATTCTGTATGTGTACGTCTTCTAGCTCTGTTAATGGCATATGTTGTTCTGCATGCCGTTTAATCGTCATTTAGCAATTGCAGAAATGCAGAAGTTTCATTGAATTCATGCACTTTTATATTGCTTCATCCTAAGACAAACTCGTACATGGTGATTGACAGAATGCGTATATGAATGACTGCATGAATGAATGAGCGGTTCAGTGCTTTATGTGTTTGTATTTGGACATTGCACCTTTCGTTTTCCCCGTTCCTAACTCTCATCTCCTCAACTTCAGAACACAGAGGACAGCGCTCGCATCTCCATCACCTTCTTCCGCTTGTTCAGGGTGATGCGATTGGTCAAACTGCTGAGCAGAGGCGAGGGCATAAGAACTCTGCTGTGGACCTTCATCAAGTCCTTCCAGGTACGACTATAAGATCTGCAGCCGTTGAGCATATTCTTCAATGAAAGAGTGCAGTGTCCAACTCGTCTCTTTTTTTTTTTCCCCTAACCAGGCTCTTCCCTATGTTGCACTACTGATAGCGATGCTGTTCTTCATCTATGCTGTAATTGGGATGCAGGTAAAATGTGATCAGAATATGACTCAGCCTGTCATAGTTTGAAGAATATGACGGGCAACATCATCATTTTCTTGTCTTCAGTTCTGGATATAATCTGAGAGCGGGCTGATGATGAAATGTTATATTTTTGTCTGCTTTCAGGTGTTTGGAAAAATAGCCATGGTGGATGGAACTCAAATCAACCGCAACAACAACTTTCAAACCTTCCCTCAAGCCGTCCTGATGCTGTTCAGGTCTGAAGTGTTTGTTTTAACTTATTATAAGTCAGTCAAGTAATGATAAGATAGAGAATTGCTTTGCATCGGCTGCTGAGCGTCTACTGCCAAATGAATGGAGCCCGTCTAGATGTAGAGACAGCTCCTTGTAAACCATCCTACCCTTGATAGTGTTGCACTCAAATTCCATTCCTGCAAGGCAAAAAAGATGCAGTTATTTGATTAATAACTAATTTATTTATGTACTTTTTTCTCTGAAACTTGAACTGATTTAATTCATTTTGTAATTTCATTATGCAACGCCAGTGCATGTAACTCGTTGTTGTTATTCATGCTAGGTGTGCCACGGGTGAGGCCTGGCAGGAAATTATGTTGGCCTGTCTGCCAGGGAAGCTGTGTGATTTGGAGTCAGACTACAACCCTGGAGAGGAGAGGACCTGTGGCAGTGGTTTTGCCATTATCTACTTCATCAGCTTCTACATGCTCTGTGCTTTCCTGGTAATCTCCAGCTATTACACCATGTTCAAGCACAAAAATTGGCAAAAACCATTCCTGACTTCAATAAAATACCGTCGAAAAGGCTGCTTTAAAGTGGTGCATGTCTTGTTTTAGATCATCAACCTGTTTGTAGCTGTCATCATGGACAACTTTGACTATCTGACTCGTGATTGGTCCATTCTTGGTCCACATCACTTGGATGAGTTTAAGCGGATCTGGTCTGAATATGACCCTGAAGCCAAGTGAGTACATGGTTGTGACATTCAAACGCTACCTGGAAAAAAAGTTGAATATTTTTAACAAAAGGTGTTTTTTGTCCTTTTACTTATTTTGAGTCTGTAGTACATAGAGATGTGTACTTCTGCTTAGGGCTGGGTGAACATAAATGTATTATTATTATTTATTTCAATCCAGGGACGTTTCGAGCACAGTCTGACTTCTGTCTGATTCCGATGTGCGGATTTTTTCTTTATATGTTTTCTGCTTATCCAGCACCCAATAAGATTTTTACTACGAGGATGTGCATTTCTTGGCGATCGAAAATGTTTTTTAACACCCATACTACCTTTGGTTAACTGAATATTTACTGCTTACTGCTCATGAATTGAGGGGGTGGTGATGTTGTTGTTTTAGGGGCAGGATAAAACACCTTGATGTGGTGACTTTGCTGAGGAGGATTCAGCCTCCGCTGGGATTTGGCAAACTCTGCCCTCACAGAGTGGCCTGCAAGGTGAGTCTCCACAACTAAAATAGACACCAATCACATATGTACCCAAACAAACTGGGTGGCCATAGTTGTGGTGAAATCAGAAAGTGAGAAATATGTGTTAAAACATTTGTGAAGTTACAGATGTCGACGTCTGTAACAGTTCCTTTGTCATTTTCGTGTTAATGTGTGTGACTTTTGCAGCGTCTTGTTGCGATGAACATGCCTCTGAACAGTGACGGCACAGTCATGTTTAATGCCACCCTGTTTGCATTGGTCCGCACGGCGCTCAAGATTAAGACTGAGGGTGAGTCTGCGTCTCCAGGTCTTGTACTGAATGAGTCAAATCACACTGATGTGTGTGCTGCAGATTCTGATATAATAGTTGCATAAAAGATAAATGAAATAGCAGCATTGGAAGTACTACAGCAGTGACCAGTGTGTTTCCTTTCGCTTTTAATTAATGTCACCTCAGTGTATCGTATAATCTGCTAAATTTGATTGTAGTCTAGAAGCCTGTATACATGTCCAGCATTCTGCCACAAGAGGGAGCTATAGCTGCTCAATAAGTATTTCATCTACTGTGTAAAACATGTCAATAAAAATAGATAGTATGTTAATAATTAAACATGTTTAAACTTGGTCAATGGTGGAAGAAGTATTTGAATACAGTGAATACTACACTGTGAAAATACTCCACTACAAGTAAATGTTCTGCATTGAAAAAAGTATTATCAGCAAAATATACTTCAAATATGAAAAGTAAAAGTAGTCATTGTGCAGTAAAATTGTTTTACTAAATGATGTTTTTGATTCATTTTACTGCTGTAGATGTTTAAGGTTGAGCTCATTTGAACTACTTTATACTGTTTTAATCTACAGCAACGCGTCATATTCTATAAGATCATCATATGTTTGTGGCGTCGCTGTCCTGTGAGAACCACGTATCTATAAGAAGGCGACTTTTCATGAGCTCAGAAAAACAGGCCTGTTTTCGGCTGAAATACAGTCCACGACTAAACTTAGTAGAAAAACGATGGGCAGTTTTACCTAGAGAGACTTTAACCTTCACCTCTCCATCACTTCCAAGGCAACCTGGAGCAAGCCAATGAGGAGCTGAGAGCTGTGATCAAGAAGATCTGGAAAAGAACCAGCATGAAGCTACTGGACCAAGTGGTGCCTCCAGCTGGCGGTCAGTAGGATTCATGCACACACACTATAATGGCAAACACAGAGCCAGAAGCAATACGAGATGTCAACGTTCAGTATTTGATGTTAGCATAGATTTTAGATTGTCGTAGAATTTCTTGCTATATGTCTGCCTCTTATATCACTTTGTGATGCCTATCAGTTAATCTTTACAACCCTACATATCAGGCACCAAGCTTTCATTTACATTTGTAAATGAGAGAGAAGGAAGTTGCTATGCAAATATTCTTTTCCTGGTATTCTTCTGGTATTAATAGATCGAGGTCAAACAGTGGCCCCGCTTTAAATGCAAATGCATTCTAAGAATTTGAAGTCAGTGACATTGACAGCTTTTGTTAACATTTATTCATGCTTCAGGATTTGCTGTCCATTCATATTCTAGTGATCTTTACACTGCCTCTATGACATGTTATTCTTCCCCTAGCGCAGTATCAGTTTTGTTCTCAGAAGGTAAGTAGCAGAAAGACAACAGTAATGTCAGGCTGGTGAACATAGTGGAGCATTTAGCAGCATAAGAACCAGATGTTAACCTCAGAAGTCGATAAATACTAAGAATGTGAGTCTCCATTAAGCCAAGTAAACAAACTACAAGCAAACTACAGACTTTAACATCTTCTAAGTCATGTGGAGTGCATCCTGTTTTTGGTTTTCAAATGAAGTGAGAACCACAACCACAAATGCTCCTGTATTCGCATGTACTCACGGAAATTCTCCTTATTTCAGTCAGTCAGTGGTTCACTGCTGATTCTGTCATAATCCTACAGTTTAGTTTATCGTTAATCTTAGATTGTGGCTCTTCTTCCTCTTTCACCTGTCCCTGATATATCTCATTTAGATAAAAAAAAAAAAATACTTAGAAATAGCCTTGATATATATTTAAAACTTTATGGTATCAGTTTTCAGTGTCAGCAGCTGAACTTGTAACGTAACGATGCATTTTCTCCGCCGTCCAGTCTCCCTTTCTGGTCTGTTTTCTCTCGCATAAATGTTCATGAAAGTGAAAATGCGGTGCAGTGTCGACTTGTTTTTCAGACAGTTCAAATCATTTGCCAGGCGGACAATGTTGTGTGATGTGAACTACCAGTAATGTAAATACGGTGTTATTTTTGACTTCTCCGATTGCAATACTTGCTCCTAATATTGTTTCGTCAGGTTTGTTCATTATTCTTTGTGAAGATCATTGTTTATTACTGCAAGTAGCTGAGTCATTTAGTGATGCCTTTGGTACTTACAACTTTCAACATCTCACCACTATGGTGTTAGATTAGGCATTTTTAAATTCAGTTGTTTTCCAAATTCTAAAATAAGTCAAATTTTAGTCTCTTCACCTGTCTTTTATAAATGTGTCCTAGTTGTGTCCGTGTAGCTGTATGTTCCAGTGTCCTACTTTGCTTCCTACGCCTCAGCACTGCCATGTTGTAGAATCAAAACTTTATTTAGCTGCATGTCTCCATGTGCTTTAGTTTGCTAACCCCTGTCTCTCTTTTCTGCCAAGCTTCTTTCTTCCACAGCTTCCTCTGCTTTCAGTCGTCGGCCCTCTGCTTTTCTCTTTCTGCCACCCTGAGCTCTCTGGGGCAGTTCTGTTTTAGTCTGGTGGCATGAAACTACTGATACCTCTCTGTCAAAAACTCCTCTAGGCTCTTTCCAGAAAGATAACCCGCTGTCACCTTTTGATCTGACAAGTTGTTACGTCATTAAGGGAAACAAAAAAATCAGATCGCGATGTTAAATGGTTGTATGGAGAAATACATGGAAGGTTAGGCTTATTACATGGCAAAATATATTCTGTGGTTTGAACTGCGCGTAGCATAGCACAGAAATAGTGCTCACTGACCAATCTGAATTGAATGAAATGAAACAAAGCCATGTGATAAATTACAAAAAGCAGATTGCATTTTTTTAGAATGTAACTGATGAAAATCCAAATGTATGATTTATCTAAGAAATTACTGGCCAAGACATTAATTTTCCATTAAAAACTGCATGAAAAGTAGAACGTTTCACTCATGTCTTTTCAGATATTTCATAAAAACAGACAAAAAAAAATCAGAATTAGATTAACATCACAACAACAGTCATTTTTGTGTATTTTTTGACATAAAACCAAACCAATATTTCTCCTAAAACCAACACTAAAACTGTGCAAAAATGTCGAGTTATAACATCACAGTAAATAAATAGTAAATTAAACGGTCAATAAATGTGCTTTTGGAATGAAATGACAGGTTTTCTTTCTGAACCGAGCCTCTCTGAGTTTCTGTCTGGCTGTGTCACGTGCTTTAGGAAAACCAAAAAAAAAAAAAAGGCTCATGTGCTGTAAGATTGAATCAGGCCAATCACCTGATCATGTTTGCATTATTGCAAATGAGACTTCCATCTTACAGCATCCCGCCCACTCACTTGGGTCAGTTTTTTCCTTTATTGAAGATGGAAAAATGGCAATGAAAAATACCCCCATGTTTCCTACGCACCATGATGCAGCCTGTCTTCTTCTTGTTTAGTCTGTTTCCCCAGTCTGCTTCAGCTTATCTGAGTGAATCAGACCGACATTTGGTTAGCCTCCCTGCATGGCAGATAGCGTATGTGTGTGTGTGTGTGTGTGTGTGTAGTCAAAGCTTCTTATGGCTGAAAGTTGTGAAAGTCTGTGTTTTCCTCAAGCGGTGTACTGTAGATCTGACCTTTGCTGCTTTAAACTCTTCACTTAGCTTCCTCCCGGCATGTGCTTCTCGCTGCAGACCGTGTTGTTTTTAAGAGATACAAAACGTCTCTGCTTGTCTGTCTCTTAATTGGTAAATGTGTAAACTTATCCAGTGGTATTTGTGCTGTAACTGTGCAGACGTGTTTGTGTTTATGGTAAATACATTTCATGCAGTTAAACACTGATGAATCCAAACTGAAGACTTTGAGGTGTACGACAGCGAGCTTTTTTTGTGCGAACGTACTGTTTCACAACCTCACATGTATTTCAGAGATAAAGCAAGTTGTGAGCGGCAGCCATAGATGTTATCTGCTGTTTTCGTGTGTAAATGTCCTTTGCAATTTTTTTTTACAGATTCCCACAATGATATCTAGACCTGTCACAAGAGCACCTGAACCTTCTCCGTTTATTTTGATATTTAGTTTCTGTTTACTGTTGAGTATGACAGAATGAATTAAAAGTGCTTTGTTCGGTGTCAGCAAAACAATAAGTGAGTGATTTAATGCATCGAGTGATAAAATTCTATTACTTCAGATCAGCCGTAAAGTTCCTTCCTGATGTGCTCCCACAACATTCTGCTTAATTTATGTCCCAGTGTGTGTAGTGTGTGTATTGTCTAGAATAATGCAGCTATTTCAATGATATGAGGATTGATGGGATTGGTCTTTTGATTCAGGCTTTTAAAGATTAGATATTAAATTTGGATTCATAAAGGAGTTTATTGCAACTCCCTGTGGATTTGGCGTGTCACTGTGGTGAGGATTTACTCTAGCGGGACTTTTTGCATTTTAAATCTAATTTGTCAGGGTAGAATATATGTTAATCTGGAGGTGATGTGGTGCGATCTTTGTTGTTTTGCGGGCACTGACACGTACTTGAGCGCGGACGTCTTCTGGTGTTCAGGTGTTTTGGTGCTGATGTGGGAGGATTTGGTGTGTCTGGTCTGTTCACTTAGATGACGAGGTAACAGTGGGGAAGTTCTATGCCACCTTCCTGATACAGGACTACTTCAGGAAGTTCAAGAGGCGCAAAGAGCAAGGTCTTGTGGGAAGGCGCTCGTGGGAGAGGCTGAACACTACCATGGTTCTGCAGGTGAGTAAAGCGTGGTAGATTTTCTCCACCGGTGACAGAGTCAGAGTAGATGATGATTCCAAACTTGTGTAATTGAACCTGACATGAATGTCTTTTCTGCAAATGAATAATGTCAACGCTCATATAATTTCTGTCTCTGAAAACAAAAGAATGACATGCTTAAATCTAAGATGTACATCAAACAAAGCCTCTACTATATATATATATATATATAATCTTAATCTTGCCTCTGCCAGATTAAAACATTCATGAATCACTCTGTAATTTCTATTCTGTCCATGGATTTGTACTACTGTCCTGACTGTCATATTAGCACATAAAAAAATGCAGTAATGCTTGCATTTTTGTAATGCATTTTTCTAGGCCAGATGCGTAAATATGAACATTGATAACTAAGTAAACTCTGTGTATCACTTTTCAAAATCCAAAATAGTACACAGGTAAACTCACCAAGAAAAGCAATATAGCAAAGAAAATGCTGCAAAATAGTACGCAGAGATGTTGGATCGTATTCGGCATAAACACAAAAAGGTAAAAATACAATAGAAAGCTTGTAATATCTGGAAGGTCTGGTATAACGCTGCTGTCCACTTTGCAGGCTGGCCTGCGTACGCTGCATGACATTGGACCAGAGATCCGTCGAGCCATATCATGTGACCTGCAGGAGGACGGGCTGGTCGATGGTAACGGAGAGGAAGACGAAGAAATCTACAGGGTAAACAATGATATTAAAGTTTGTGACTTCATAAAGCATATTTCTTTTGAAGGGTCAGGTGGGATTAATCGGGGGCTTTTATATTCTCAGGTTACATTTATTGGTTCATTTATTCAGGTTTCATTGTTTGAGATACATTTCCTTGTAAGGCAAACTGAAACATACCATTTTTTTTGTTGTTTTTGTTAATTCAGAGACGTAACTGCACTATATCTGTCATATCTCATCAAATGGATGCATGTTTCATCCAGCATCAACATTTTGTCATTATTATAATAGATTTTTGTTCACTTTTGAGTCCTTCATTTAAGAGTTAACAGTAGAGAAATAACAGGAAAGCGTGAGTTGGAAAGAAGAAAATCCCAAGTCCTCATTTCTGGTCGGCCTTTGTCTTTGCAGCGTAATGGTGGTCTTTTTGGAAACCACGTCAACCACGTGAGTGGTGATCAGCAAGGCTCGTCTCAACCGACCACTGTCACCCAGCGGCCGCTTCAGATCCTGCCCTTTTCCTGCAGTGCCTCACTTGAACCCACCCAAACCGTCAGGAAAATCAGCCATGACACAGGGGAGACAGACATGAACTCCTCACCCATCCAGTATAATCATCATTATTATAATTACCCTCACTGTAATTCCACCTGCCACCAGTCGCCAATTCCCTCCAACGCCAACCTCAACAATGCCAACGTGCCCTCACTTCTCTCCATGACCAACGGGAGGCAGCCCAAGTTTTTGTTACGGCGAGACCGGCCGTCCTCCACCAAGAATAGCTCACCAGCACCCACCTACAGAAAAATGCTCGACAAGCCTTGGAAGTCACACTCCACAAGGTTAGTTTGTCAACCTTGTGTCCTTGTGTCAGTTTGACTTTAAAACTTGTAATATACATACACTCATCAGAACAGATATATGAGATAGATCACGATTAATGATCTAATTATTCCAAGTAAATTCTAAGTTAGTATAAACTGAAGTATAGGTAGAGGTATTGATGAGGAAAACAACACCGACAGAAACCCATCCTGAAACTACCCATCATCCTCCTGTTCATCATGACCAGATCTCAGTCCTTTTAATCAAACCCTGTTCATCCCGCTGTCACTGTTTAAGGGTGTTTTCACGCCTGCACTTTCTGGTCCAGGTAAATTGGTTTAAATCTTTTTATCCCTTGGTGCATTTTGTTTAGGCAGGTGTGAACACAGTAATCACACTCAGGTGAAAACAACCACACTGAGATCCTTTAGAGGAGGTGGAACACTTCGTTTGTGTTCAGTGTTCTCACGTGGTTTGCAGTGATGCATTTTGGTTGGCTTAGATTTTCTAAGTGTGAAAAGAAACCAAACCAACACGGAAGCACTCCCAAGTAAGCGAGCAAACAAACCACAGGTGTGAAAATGCATTAAATCAGAATTTTCTCCAAATGACTCAGAAGCAGATATTTTAAGTCTTGGGTGCAGGCATACAAAAAAAACGCAGGAAGGAACTAAAACATAAAGTGACGCCACAACACGTACAATACATATAATGCGAATTAATAAGCAACATACACCGTAGGCAACATTCAGTGACATAAGTGCATAGTGCATAAGATTATACGGTGCCATTAAGAGTTTTAGAGGAATAGGGGGAAGAGCTGATTGCAAAAGAGCGCTTTTGCTTGTGTTAGTAGTCGTGTTTTAAAGGAATAGTCCCAACAGCAGGTTCAGTTTGTTTACAAGAATCACACTCAGTTACACCCCTTTGTAACCCGTGCAAAACAAGAATTTTTATTTGTCTCTTGTCTTTTGTCATTGCATGAAACCTCTCCTCCTCGTCTCCTTTCCATCTGTTCCAAATAATCCCCCGTGTCGCGTTGACGATGTCCTCTCCTCTGAGCAGGACGCGCTACTATGAGGCCTACATTAGGTATGTGAATGGCACAATATGTTGCACAGTATGTTGTTTTAGGTTTTAAGAAGCAGCTGTGTCACAAATAAAGAAAAAATACAGAGCATCTCATTCGTATGTATACTTTAAAATATGTTACAAAAAGTTTGCAATACACTCGCCAATTTATTAGTAATTTTGATGGCAGGTCAGAAAGCAGCGGTGGACTCTACCCTACTATCCGACGAGAGGATCCAGGAGACAGAGACAGTGATGAGGATCGGGGTTCAGGAGAGTACTTCAGTGGGGAGGAGTTTCACGAGGACGACATTATGCTCGCAAGAGACAGGTACTGTGATGTCTGTGAGACTAATATTGGTAACATGTCCATTTCAACAGCTTATGTTCAATATTTAAAGTCCCAATTAAATCAAATTCGACATTCAGTTGTTTTTTTGTCTTGTCCTACTTAGGGTTCAGGTTACCCTATACGCCAGTATCTGGCTCAACTATGAGTATTCTTAATGGTATTTTATTGTTTGTCATTTCCTAGAAAACGCTAAAAAGATTTTGATGACTCATCTTGCACTCAGGGGGTTGTGCTAATATAGTCATTTTAATGTGTGTTTGACTGATTATGAAAAGTGCTAATTGTTTGCCTTTTGCAGGTTGTCCAACAAAGAACGTCTTGATGCAGAAGGAGATGTTGAGGTTTCCAGGGGCGACCACCAGTCTGATGGTTACTATGACGACGATCAACAGCCCATCTACCAGGATGCCAGGCATTCACCCAGGAGATGGTTTTTACCTTCACCTCAAGGTGAGTTGCTACAGAATGAACTCTAGTTTATTTAATTATAATGTTTTCATTTTTTGAAGTTACTGAAGTTTGAACCTACAATTAAAATTATGTTAAAATTACACGTTTATTACGGATGGAGCTTCTTCTACTATCACTTTGGAAACCACCTTCACAATATGGCTCAGGTGTTTTTTGTCTCTGTTTTCTGTATTTTATCCAAGCTGAGTATGGAAAATGATTGTTTTTCTTGTGTCCCCTCAGCCTCCAACAGGCCAACATTCAGTTTCGAGTGTCTTCGCAGAAGAAGCAGTCAGGATGACGCGCCTCCGTCTCCATCCTGCACAGCTCTTCCGCTACACCTGGTGCAGCAACAGGTAGCTGTAGCTTTGTGAAGTGACCGCTTTTCCCTGCAGTCCCTGCCCCCAGACGTCTGCCTTCATAAATCATTTTTCCACATTATAACCTCTGACCTCAGGTGATGGCGGTGGCCGGTCTTGATGCTACCAGAATTCACCGTCTGTCTCCAACGAGGTCTCTGCGCTCGTGGGCAACGCCTCCTGCCTCCCCCATCAGTCGTGACTGCTCGCCCTCCTACACGCCACTCATACAGGTCTGATAAGAGCATGATGCATGACATGTAGCTGAGAAATACATTTGAGAAGGATGTGTTGTTTGACAAAACTAAACAAGACTTGAAAGTTTTTAATAAGCTTTATATGTTTATGAGAGTGATAAACAGATTCTACTACACTGTAAAAAAAAAAAGGAATTTCAACAAAGTAAACAAGCCTTGTTTTTGAGAAATTAGTCTTGTTTTTTTCTAAAAATGATCTTGTCAAGCATGTTTTTCATTAGAAACGTGATCTCATTTTAAGAAAATATATCGTTGTCTTAATAAGAAGCCATAGATATTGAGCTACATTTATCCAATACCAGTAGTCAAAGAACTGCATCTGTTTTAATGATATTTAACAATCAATTAACAGTAGAAATGACCAGTAGGGTGTAACTAAGTGCAGTTACTCAAGTACTGTACTTTAGTACAATTTTGACATATTTGTCTTTTACTTGAGTGTTTCCATTTTATGGATCTTTATTAGGGTGTCTGCACGTCCTTAAAATATCTAAAATCCACTTTTACAAATATTAGGCCTTAGAAATCTTGAAATAGTCTTAAATGTGAATTTGAATTTTATCTAATTTAATTTATTCATCTTTTAATTTCTTTTTGTTAAAGCAAGTGAATAAATGAGCGCAATCTGGGGTTTTTTTGTGTGACAAATTCAGTGTGAACACGTAGTTTCTAAATGTTTCAGGTGGACTGGCGAAGTCCCGGCAGCGTCGGCAGCCTCCCTGGAGCTGTGAAGAGAAGTTCATGGTACACAGAAGGACAAGACGGTCCTCCGAGCCGCAGCCACTCACCATCACGCCTGCAGCTTCCTGCAGAGAGCTGCTCACACTGCCTGCAGAAGAGAGGCAGCGCCAACAGTCTGGTGGAGGCTGTGAGTAAAAAGAGTGACTCTGTTGAGGGTTAAGATTTCACAGATACAGCTCTGGAATCAAATATAAGGGTATTGCAAGGAAAATATTAAAAAACGCAGCCAACAGCATTGTGAAAGACCGGTGAGCACGAGATGACGCACAAAAGCGGTAACTGACTGAGTCCAAACTCTAATTTCCTAAGATGTGTTGTTTAAAAATTAATATAAACATGTCTTCAGTTGTTCAGTTGCATTTTCTGCTAATGATTAATATTAATTTATATAATTTGGAATTTGGGAGAAATGTTGGCAGTAGTTTCTCGAATAAACAAAAATGTTGATCTTATAAATGGTCAAATTTCTCCAATTCTATTTCTCCGGAGCTGTATGTGTAAAAACATGAAACATGTTGTTATTCTTTTAACAGTTGAGTACGAATCAGTCTCAGTGAATCATTTCAGGTGACTGTTTTGTTTCCGTTGTTCTCAGGTGTTAATCTCTGAGGGCCTGGGGAAATACGCCAGGGACCCAAAGTTTGTGTCGGCGACCAAACACGAGATCGCAGACGTGTGCGAGATGACCATCGATGAGATGGAAAGCGCTGCTAGTAATCTGTTGAATGGGAGTATGGGTAATGGCAACACTGGGGGAACTGGGAACGTCTGCTCGGACACCACTGCGCTCCTTCGAGACCGCAGTATCCGCGACTACAGCGACGAGGAGCCGTATGTCGCTGTGAAATGTGAAGAGGACCTAACAGACGAGATGATATGCATTACATCACTATAGCAGTGGCTCACATGGGATTATTTAGGTTTTTTCAATTGAATTTCTTCTACTATTTTACACTGGAGGGATGCTTCTGCATCCTGCAATAGACAAAACATGTAAACCGTGGATGGATAAGAGAACAAAGTGCCTTGTTTTCTCTTTTTGTGGAGTGAAGAAAACAAAGAGAAGAAATCAGAGAAGCAATGGATTAATGGAAGAGCTGAGAATATTTCAGCAAATACTGAAACCACCTGTCAGCCCATCTGTCATTTAGTCAGGGCGTAGGACGTTCTTTAGTTATTTATTTTATTTTATGAGTAATGGTTCTTTGAACAGTAGAATAACCTGATATGTAGCCTCACAAAGCCAGCCTGAAACTCAGAAATTTAGTTTTCCAGTGACGTGATCTGAACCCAAAAGTGAATTTAATCTCAGTTCATCACCTGTGTCAGCTGTTATTTGCTTGTAAAGGGGAGTTACTATAGCGGCACCAGAACTTTTACCTCCAAAACTCTAGTCCCAAGAACTAAAAGGTTCCTTAAAACCATTGATTGTTTGTGCTTCTACCATGGTCTGAAGAGATCTGAAGACTATTAGGGCTGTGTACCAAACTTAGATACTCTTATGGCACAACTAATCATTTCTTAGATACCATCAATTATTGAAAAATATCTTGTTTTTTGACACCAAATTTCAATACCCAAGCTGCAAAACTCAATTTATACATACATATTAATATTCAAAAAACAAACTAGATTCAACATGAGGTAGATGATAATGATGTTGTCACTTGCGGCTGTTGGACTAGTTGTTCCCTGTTTTCCAGTCATTTGAGATTAAAAAAAAATATATGGCCTATACATCGAATTTAAAAGGTTCAAATATTTTTTGCATCTCCAAACAGATTATTTATTGTTTTAGACTAAAAAAGGACTCCTTTGGTTGTAAAGGTTGCCATCGTCTCATCTAAATATTTCAGTCGTTGCCATAGAAGTAATAAACCTTCAGTACACAACCACCTCCAGATAGTTTAGACAATGTTCCAACCTGTTGAATACCAATGTCAAGCCCAGCCAGGTGTCCATTAGTCTGGAAATATGTCAAACAATATCCCACTGATCCTCACCAAACCTGAAGGAGTAAAGCAGCTGGCATTGTAACGCTACATATGTCATTGGCCGCCCAGTGACTCCAACATTCAAAAACCTGTATATAATAATATTTTGTTAATTCATTTCTAATCTAATGTTAGAGTGACGATCAGGCCGATCCAAAGCCATTCCAGTGGATATTTTGTAGTCTGGGAGCCGCCCGGTTTCAGGGTTTCAGGATTAAACTTGTCTCAGTACTTGACTTGTAACAGGATTTACATATCAACAAAGACGGACTTTGTCCTCAGGCATATCCTTCCTTTGTGTGTGCACACAGAGAAACATACATGACCCCGTTTGTACCGACGTGATAGACACTAAATTCGTGACTTACCCCTTTAGTTTACCGTATGAATAGCTTGAAAAACCTGAAAATATAGCCACTTAAAGCTTGCTCACATTGTGCAATCACTTGCTTTAGACTCACCTCCTTGAGAATATTTGACCGTTAAATCAACTCTCAGTCACCACATTGAATTGCTGCATGAGTTGTGGACTAATAATGTAGTTTTTGTGATTACACAATAAACCTTTGTGACCATTCCTAAGAACGAAAATAAGACTGAACCTTTTACTCAATGATCACAATCAGAGCTTTACTTCCAGACGATGGTTCAATTCCCACAGTTCTCATGTCGCGATGATTACATAACTCAATTACACGCTGGTTCCAACATGACTCAATATAGTCATGTAAATTGTAATCATTAATGTCTGTACCACAAAGTTTGACATGTCTTTACTGCTCATTACCCTCCGGACATTGTACATTTAAAATACAACAACAGAAAAGGACTTTTTTTTTTTTTAAACTTTCCCTGACGATAACAAATTCAGCCTGTTGTTGTAAATAGTTTCTACTTGATGATTGATGTTAGCTGTTGCCTTTTACAGTAACCGTAGGGTTTCTTTGTTGCAGCGCCGGATTTGAGTCCAAATGAGCTGCAGTCTGTGAAAGGAGAGCCACACGACCTGCATGTAGGTAAAAACACTGAAAGAAAAAGACACACTCCTCACCTTCTGCTGTCTCTGACCTTCGCTTCGCCACTAACCAGTGTTCGTCCGCGCGCCACTGCCAACTGTAACACTGTCTTCAGGTCGACTTTAGAAAAACAACACTGTTTGGTGGCGGGTGTTTTTCTGTCCTTTTTTTTTTTGTCAGGGCGACATGTTCGATCTGTGCAATCAAAGGGCTCCTTCAAATGTAAAACCAAAACGCGGGACGAATGAGTGCATTTACACACAGTTACTCCAGATACTGTTTTTTTTTTTTTTATATATATATATTTTTTAATTAAAGGACTTAATTGATGTTGTAGTGAAGTGTGCTTTTGCATGTTTTTAATGCATACAAATCATTTGTAAAGACATTTAATTTGTTTCACCTTCATGTATCTGGAATACGCTTCACATGTTGTGTAAATGCTCTCACTTCTCTCCACATGATTCATATATACTCACAAGGATTCGGTGGCCAATACAGCTGATAAATATAACTTATGCATTTTGTAAATCGTGTTTAACCATTATTATTATTATTACCTCTGTAACTATCCAGGTGTGTTGCTAAAGGTGTCAGGGAACCTGTGTGGCAATGGCTGCATTTGCACATAAAACATTTGAAATTAATAACATAAAAAGTTTTAATATAAATACTTTTCTCCAGTGAAACTGAGTGACTTTAGATGTCCCAGACTTTTACAGATGAGTTCTGCAACGTGCAGAAACACCCAAACTGTGACAGTCAAAGTAAAAAGAAGGGAAAAAATGACTCTGGTTTTGCGTAAGTGCATCCAGGCGTTTTAGAAAATACTTGAGGACTTCAAAAGCCATATTACACACATGCTGTAAACTGAAACATCTGATGCAGGTCCCACTGAAACACTCTTTCAGAGTTCAAAAGCAGCCTGTTGACAAGAACATAGTGTGCCGGCGAACAGGATCACAACTGTTATTTAAAGGTTCAGTGTGTAAGCGTTAGGAGGATAACCTGCAGAAGGTTACAATGTGTTTGACCACGTAAGAATCATTGTGTTTATATTACCTTACAATGAGCTGTTTGTATCTACAGAGGGAGTGGGTCGCCTTTCACAGAGTCTACCGCGTTCCTACCGGGATTATTATGGTTAGTGACAACTGAAACTGAAAAAAAATATTTTAACTGAAATAGAAATAAAAATGTCAGTTCTCAAAAACACAAAGCTAAATTAAAAACGATAGCTAGACTTCAGTCAAAAGAGGTGCTGACCCACACCTGGTGCCTGTTTAGAATATCTAAGTATATTTCCCTTTATATGAGATTTTTATCTATTTTCTAAAATATGACACACAATATATATTTATATTCATATAAACAGAAAGACAATATAATTTAAATCAAATGAGAATGGTCAACATTACTGCTTGTTATGACATAATAAAAAAAAAAACATGCTCAGAAACAGACGCCCGCCCTGACGAACAACGCAACACGGACAAAACAAAAGAGAGTCAACATAAAATCTGTTTTTTTCCCCCTCAACCCTTGTATGGTATTTGGGTCAAATTGACCCGTTTCAAATTTTTACAAAAAGAAAAAAGAGTACAAGTATACATTCTTTCTACCTGAAACTCAATGGCCTTAGCTTATTTTCTGTGATAAACGTACAAAAAAGTTTAAAAAATTGAGCACACATGTTACTATACGTCACACATTTCCATCCTTCATATAGTCTTCATATGGTCTTCATATAGTCTTCATATGGTCTTCATATAGTCTTCATATGGTCTTCATATAGTCTTCATATAGTCTTCATATGGTCTTCATATACTCTTCATATGGTCTTCATATAGTCTTCATATGGTCTTCATATGGTCTTCA